>ML808102.1:0-30473 GCA_009831015.1 Picea engelmannii | reverse complement strand
CCTCCCTTTCTTTTCCTTGAACCACTTCAGTCTCTTCTTGGGATGTAATTTCCAAAAACGGTCCTCATCATGCCCCTCTTTCTTGCAATGCTTGCAAGAGGGATTCTCTTCCTTTTTTGCCACTAAATTTTCCTTCTTGCCATTCCACTTCCTTTTGTCCTCTTTCCTTGAAGACGATTCCCCTGATACACCAACTCTTGTTTTCCATAATTCAATGCATGTCGCTTGAACATAAACCTCATCAAAATTAGTAGGTCCAAACATGAATACAGTATTTTGAATATGTGCAGGTAAATCTCCTATATACTTCATAAGAGTTTCTTGGGTATGTAAAGGAATATCTAACATCAATGTCATTTTACGAAATCCATCGGTGTATTCTTTCATTGTTTGTCCTTTTCTTAGTTTAAGATCTTGCCATTCAATCAAAGATTTCTCTTTATAACCCAAAGGATAGAATTTCTTTCTAAGTGCAGAAATAAAACTTTGTCGTGATGGAAATACATTACCCACTTGATGTGTGCCATTTTGAAACTTGCTTTGCCACCAGATGAGTTTTGTTCCTACAATTTTAAGCGATGCCAACTTGATTTGAGTGGCCTCATCTTTGATTTGTTGCACACTGCAATAAACCTCCATTTGTCTAACCCAATTGTCAAGTCTCTCTCCATTAAATTCACCATCATACATAGGTAATTTGAATTTAACATCAAGTTTTAGTAAAGGAATTTCATTCTTATGTTTATGGACATGCTTCTTTGTAGTGCTTTTAGAACTTGAACTTGAAGAAGAAGGAGAAGATGGAGGTGAAGGAGGAATTTGAGGAAGATCCTCTCCTTCTTCACTTTTTCCCTTTGAATATTCACCCAGATTTGGTCTTTTCTGTTCCAAGTAATCCTCATACAAAACCTTCATCATCTCTAACATAGAGAAGAAAGTTTTTCGAAACTCTTTCTCATCCTGAGAAAGTCCCTCTTTCGATGCCATCTTCTCACTTTGATAAGTTCTCTTTCTCAATCCAATCAATGGAATCTCTTCAAAAAGATCACCTTCACCATGATGTAGCCTCTCTCTGGTTAACATGCAAAACTCAAATCCAAACATCAACTAGCTCTGATACCACTTATTCCAAAAAGATATTTTAAACGACAATGGTTGAGTTATTATGCATGTGTTAATTAACCATTTAGGAAGCTAGATGAAAGAGGAATAATTATAGAATAATCATAACAACCATACACACATATACATATCTGAAATAAATCATGAGGATCAACAAACCATAAACACCAATGTGATAATGAAGTTTGACAATCTTGCCTACGTCTTTGGGCCTTTGTCTCAGTGGGTGAGGCTTTCTTATTTATGTTTGAAGATTTAAAAGTACATCACAGTAGTGCCAAAAATGTTAAAAAATGATCTGGTATTGTTCTACAAGATCTTTAGAACCCAACAAAATAAACAGCACTGAAAACAGATGATCGAAGCTCCTAGAAATGGCCCGCAAAGGTGTGCTTCCTCAATAGCTTCCCTGCATAAAAATGGCTTTAGCTTGGAAAATATTGAACATAACTATTTTATGAACCTTCTTCCATGGCTTCAAGAAGCCCTAGTTTATATATATCTAAATTTGGTAACCATCTCCCAACTTATCCCCAAGATACGGCCTCAAAAAGGTCCCAATATCTCCCAAAAATGACCAAAATCTCCAAAAATTGTTGAATAATACCAATAAAATTACTATTATAATGTATTAAAACCCACTTCTGAAAATATATTGGGGTGCAGCCCCTTTTACTTGATCCTCGGGTCATATGGGCACCCTCCAGGTGTCCGTGGGCTAAACCCTACGTGCTGACCCCCCTTAACAATCGGCTCTGGGTCATATGTGAAAGGCCATATGGCCTAGCCCTAGTCCTCTGTGCGCCCTTCAATCCGGTGTAGCCCCCTCTATACAATATCCCCTGGTCTCATGGCTTGGGCCATGTGGCCATGCCACCCTACATCCACGCACATGCAGTGATAAGTCCTGGATCCTAGCCTCCGGTCGGTCGGGGATGGTGTAACACCATGTTTCCCCCAGCTTGTAATTAATCATAAAATAGGATTACCATGCATATGTATTATTGTTGAACTGCCCATAACTGACTGTTGGGGGTGAAGCATTGAAGTACGAGCCATGATATATCTAGATGAAAGAAATCAGTTAATGAAGAGAGGACCAGTGGTTGAATTATCAACAACCCCCATGAATGGAGGTATGGTCTAGCTGCAGAATGTCAGGCCGAAGTACCACAGAGAACTACAGACCTGAGCTTCCTTCTAACAGAAGGAACATGACAGGTCAGAAAACATTCTAAAGGAGGGAAGGTAAGATACATACAGAGAAACAACAAGATGGGGAGAGGAGACGAGAGCACAATCTCTTAAGGGAGATGTGCGGACCCAAAAGGAAGTGCAGATAACATGACCTGAAGGACCCGAACATGATCTTGATGCTGAGGAAGCATCTGATAAACCTCACAGGTTCGTTGTGATAGAGAGAGTCTCTCTAAGAAATGGCGTAAGTTCCCTAGTGATATCATGGATTGGCACGAGGGTGGCCAGAGTGATAAGAATGAATGCCTCTGAGCCTATGGTTGGGTGGAAAGGCGCACACCCACAGTCAGTTAGTTGGATACAACTTGTAATAGATAAGTATTCTCATACACTATGAAATTGAGCTGTAATTATGAAATAAAATTAGATATACTGTGAATAACCCAAGGATGTGCCTGGTTGCTTAATGGTTATAATGTATCTCTTTATTCTTGTTTAAATTGTGTATTTAAGCGAGTATGATATTTCATGATTTGTATACGTAAATGCTCGAGCCCTGTGATGGCTTAAGTTAAAATAAGTGGACTGTGATTTCATCAACCTTGGGCATAGTTTTCACAAGTGCCCGTTGACACTCCCGGTTTCCCTAAGGCTCTGGGAGGACGGAATTTGTTAAGCTCAGGAGAGACAGTGTAGATATGCACGAAATCTCCACGAGGCAGGCGGAGACTGAGAACTCCTTGAGTTCTAAAATTAATACAGGAGTGCAAGGGGTGTGCAGAAGACCATTATAAATGTTGAGTTTAGGAGAAAGAGCGTAGAGCTCTTAAGTCTTTTAGAGATTTCAAATATCAGGAAGAGTAGCGAGGTCGAAGTATCAAAAGGGGAGGTCCCTTTGTTTCGAAGGAGAACGGATGAAAATCTGTTCGGAAAGAGCCACGGTCTGTTGTGACCATTGGATATGGGAAAGAGTGTCGGATTTAACCCTTGGAGCCATTCAAACTTCGTGATTTCGGTGAATTGAACGCATTCGTTGTAAGGGAGGTAAAATCCCCGAAGTCCCGATGTTAACTCTGAGCCTTAGATCTGAGGATGCCCGGAAAACATCTCGACCGTCAGATCTAAGAAGTAGACGATAGTCAAGTTACCTGAACTACTGATGACTTAATAATTTGACAGCGGAGATGGATGTGAGTCATTTAACGGGAGGAGAGGCCATCCCCGTCATCAGATCGACTCAAATACTCACTGGAGTTACCAAATCAAACACCAGCCGCTCGATTTATTCGACGTTTGGGGATCATTTCGGAGTGCGAAATAAAAAGTACCGGATGAGCTAGTTCATAGCCTATAATTCACCAACATTGTTAATCTCGTCGGGTTGGAATATCAATGATTCTGGTTAGACCACGTTGGGCGAGCACTTTCCACATTGCGGAGGTCGAACTCTCTGATAAAGAGCACGCATGTTGGGGCCTTGCAATTACTATGAACCGTCAATCGTCGTTGACCTTAGATATGAGTTTGATAAGATCCATGAAATGCAAGGATTGCATGGGAAATCAAAATATTCAAGGAGATCAAGCCTAGAAGAGATAAGCGCTTTTCAAAAGTGCAGACGAGGTCCAAGAGACAAACTCGTATGAGGAACAAAGGTCAAGGCCTTTGAAAACTTATATAATCTTCTAAGTTGGAAAGGATCAGAATATCAGGAGGAGGAGAAACAATGGTCTTTGGATCACAACACAGAGGACCAATAGTCGTCTGATTGAAGCAAGGTACCCGAGCCTTAGGGATTTGCACACACAGGAGAGTGGACTTACGAAAGTCCCCAATTATTTTGGTACCGTCCATCATCAAGAAGGATAGGTGGCACAAGGTCCAAAACTCTAGAAGTTCGTAGACCAGGAGGAGGTGATATAGTCGAAGTAAACTGAGTTCATTCATCACCAGGAGGAGAATATAGGTCATTGATCTCCATAAGACACGTGTCAGCAGACCGTGAGTTCAGGAGGAAGCAAAGTTTGAGAATTGAGATTTTCAAACCTCGAAGAGCTGAAGGAGATCTAGATAGTCAGATCCAAAGGAACACGTGACGACAAATCGTGGACTCCGGAGAAATCACTTTATGATTTTAGTTGAGAGTTGAAACTCCCAAAGCCCGAAGAACCAGAGAGAAAAGTAAATATCAATCGTCTAATCATCTGAAATATATATCAATCATCATATCATCTGAAGTAAGTCTCAAGTGTTAGATCCATAGGATAGGTGGTGTAAGCCTATAGACTCTGGGTAAATACCCGAAGTAGGTCCTGGTCATTGATCGCTGGGAGGGGTATGCTTCAATAGATCAGATATTTAGGGAAAAACACTTTGAGAGTTTCAGTTGAGAGTCGAAATTCTCGAAGGCTGGAGAGCCAGAGACCCAAAGTGAATCTGGACCGTAGATCCAGAAGGGTGTGTGGTGACAGATCGTGGACTCCGAGTGGAAGCACTCCGGGAGAACACAAAGGAGAAGAGTTTGAAAGAGTTGAAGTTTCGAAGCAGAATCTCAACCGTTGATCAGGAAGGGAGATGAAGGCCATAGATCTGGTCTTGGTTGAAAAGTGTCGAAGTCCCGAAGAGGACCAGGGCCACTGATTTTGAGAGCACACGTGGCAAACGATCTGACACTCCGAAAAAAAATCACTCTGGAAGAAAGAGAAGGTATTGAAAAATAACTCTCGAAGGTCAGAGAGTCGGATTTTATGTGAACTACCTGATTGAGAGGGACAAGTGTCAGTAGATATTCCACCCTAGGAGATAGCCACTACAAAGAAAACAAGGTTTGAGGGTTGAAAACTTTGAACGTCGGAGTCCCGAAGAAAATTACGTCCGTTGATTTAAAAAGGGGCAGATCTGAGTTTTCAATTCAGGAGTACTATCAAGATCATGATATCAAAGGTCCCGTCACATTGCAGGGATCCAAAGTGCATGCAATTTAAAAATTTGAGGGCGGGCTGCAATCTAGACCACGGTTTTGGAGAAAGGACACGTGAAGGCTCGGAATGAATTGCGGGGTGAAAAGTAGTTTGGTTTCAAAACACCCTTGGCTGCACCCATAATCGTGTGGTTACATGTGGTTATCACCCAAGGTCACCTCAAGGAGGGTCTTATCATAAAAGGGGCTAGTGCCCAAACTCAAATATTTCGCAAGCGCGAAGGGAAGGTCGCGGGTACCATTAGACCTACACCAGGAAGTCAAAAGCATCAGTGTTTAATTACAAAACGAGACCATCAAGGTATCAGAGATTCGTTTGGCTCCAGAATCAGAGATCCTTGACTAGGAGGTCAGGTTGGTTCCCCGTCTTTCCAAATTAGAAACCGTAGAAAGAGAGAATTTGTTCCTGTAAGGAGAACGAAAAAAAAAAATCACCCCATCATGGGTGTGTTACAAATTAGTATCATAGCATGGTTACAACACCTATCCTTCTTGGGCTCATGCATGAGTCACATAAAGAGGTATTATTATATACATTTAATCCTTGAGGAGAAATAATGCAGATTGAACCGGTGATTTTTGGGAATTCTTGTTGAATTTCATCAGAAGCATTTCTTTACCCCTTGTCAAAGTGACAACTACTCTTACTAGAGTAGGGATATGATAATTAACATTTATAATAAGAATTGACTGTGGATAGATGAAGGTAGCAGGGTTCTGTCAAGAGCAGTTGAAGCCCAAAGGACAGATGACCTGGTTTTTGTAACACTGCTTCTAGGCATGGGCAGTTGGAACCTCAGGCACTGATGATGGTTGATTATATAATGGTTAATACCTTTGTGGGCTTAAAGTTATCTGATAGGATTAGTAGGATCCTTGGCAGTTATAGTTACTTCTTTATATTAAACTAGGATTATATAAATCCTCATTGTTGGGTATATGTTATATTTTTTGCATGTGTGTGTGTCGGTGCGTCAGATTCGACAGCAGTAAAGAGGGTCTTTAGGTATCTTCGTGGCACTACCAGTTACGGATTGTGCTACCAAGGAAGACCAGGATTAGACAGAGTGGTGGGCATACATGGTTTTGTTGATGCAAACTGGGCTGGAGATATGGATCACAAAAGATATACAAGTGGGTATGTGTTTAACCTATTTGGAGGAGAAATCAATTGCACTCTCAACTACAGAAGTTGAATACATGGCAGCCACTCATGAAAGCAAGGAAGCAGTATGGTTACAGAGATTGTGTTCAAGTATCAGGTTGGTACAACAAGCAGTGAGATTAGATTGTGACAGTCAGAGTGCAATATTCCTGGAAAACAACCCATCTTATCATTCGAAGACAAATCATATTGATGTCCAATATCACTTTGTGAGAGACATGGTTAAAGAAAAGAAGGTGTTGCTAGAAAAGGTTGACACTTTGAAGAATGTTGTAGATTCATTGACAAAGTATGTGAGAACAGAAAAGTTCTCTTGGTGTAGAGTAACAATGGGCATTGCTACCCTGGATTGTTGACTATATAATCCCATGGGCCCTTGGATGCAAAGAAAACAACAAGTGGNCAGATTCAACAACTATCTCTGAAAATCCCTCTAGTAGTTCTCTTTGTGTCGTGTGCGTTGGGTGCTTCCTACGGGGGTCCCAGGGGGGGGTAGGTATGCCCCCCCTGGTTATGTGCAGTGCCCCCAAAAAACAAATTTGGGCAATTTTTGCTATTTTTAGCAGTTTTATAAATTAATCTCGAAATAAGGGATTAGGGTTTTGGTATCTACAGAATACCTCAAAAAAATGTATATATTGTATGGTGAATGGTGAAATTCTATATAATGAATATAAGAAAGGTTTTTCCCAGTTGAGGGTTTCCGGTATAAATCTCTGTGTACTATGTGAATGAGCCATTGATTAATTTATGTTTTACTTAAGAATCTATATGCATTTCTTACTTCATAGGTTTAAAACTTACAATCATGACCAGAGAAAAGTGAGATGGGTAAAACCCTATGGAAGTTGAGGAAAGGAGGTTTTAATGCTAGACGTGTCGCATAAAGAGGAAAGTGACCCTGGTTGGTTATAGCCATGAGAGAAGGCAACATTAACATGAGACATGACTGTGACATTAGTCTTGTAAGTGACTGAAATATCAAACTAAAGGACACTAATTATGAAATTAAACTATCAAGTGAATGCATTAGGTAAAAGGGTGCAATAGATGCACCTACATATACAAGAATGTGTATACATGATCATAAGGATGCTTGGAAGATCCTTGGAAAAATGATATAGAAGCCTGATATGTCCATGTGTGTGAATGACATGGAAAAGGTGTAAGCAATAAGCTAGCATGATGACTACTTATATGTGTTTAATTATGTTTGAGTGAATGGATTGAATGCATTGTGAAGCTTCTTAATATGAATCCTGATATCGATACCAGTTAGGTATGAATGATATTAAACGTGCAAGTGATGCACATGTATGATGAAAGAGTGCAGTTGTAGGCACCATATGGTTGCCTTGATGAGTGAAATATAAAGAAAGAATTGCTCTTGTCCCGATTAAATGAATACTATGGATGCATAGCTGACTCCATTCTGAAGAGTCATGAAAGTTTTGTTCCATATAATAGCTTGAGGGGAAGGTATTCTCTTTACTCAAGGAATAATAATATAATTAGATAAAAGGGTAAATGAGCAAAGATGTTATGTTGTCATAATAAGAGGAAAATGATTATTCCTTTGAGAATCATATGAGAAGGATTGTGAACAATCCTGAGTTGACTTATCTTAAAAGTAAAGATGTATGTGGGCTGTGAAATATACCTATGATAGCTACATCCAGGCTTAGGATTATGAATATGGTTAAATACATCATGGATGAAAGTTAACAAAACCAGAATACGTATGGATACATAATTAGGTACATGACAAAGATGCATGTTTATATTCCTTAGGGAATATTTGGTAAACAACTAAAATCTAACTCAAGGTTGAGTCCAGCACAGATAGTGATGGGCGTGCAATAAGGAAGTTGCATGTTGAACGAGTCCCATGTGTAAGAACTATGTGAAAACTCTGTCAGGAGGTCAGATTATATGTGTGTGTGTGTGTGTGTGTATCCTGGATTACATTTTGAAAGCATCATGTAATGAATAGAAAACTAATGAATGAATAAAGGAGTATGTTTGATTGAATAGGCTAGGTTGAGGCCATGTTAGGAAAAGGCAGTGAAGCCTTTAGAGATAACTCAGTTGGGCTGGAAAGTTCCAGGTGGTGTAGAAATAATTGGAAGAAGGGGAGAGCCCCTAACTCCCTTCTTGATATGTGTTATGTTTCCTCTGAAATGAAAAAGTTGACTTACTAATAAAATTAAATGTTTTGACACCATAGTGATGATGATTGTATTACTGCATAAACAGTTGAGAACTGTTTGTATTGCATTCATGGAAAACCTTGAGGATAATGTCATGAAGTGCATAAAGATGTGCTAGGACATTTGAAGAAGTTTTATGGGTTTGAATGTTATGATACATGCATTTTAATTGATATTACAACTAATTATGCATGTTGTGTATAGAAAGGAATTGGGACTATTGAGGAAGATAGTTACCAATAATGGGAAACCTTAAGCAGAGGATGACCATGGGAAGGCTACGGTCATAATATTGTTGACAGGACTGTGAAAATACTGCTAAAGCACTACTAATGAGGTAAAAATCAGAAGGTGAGTGCTAGCAGCCAAGAACATGTATAAAAATGTTCATTCTTATGTGGCTCAAGGTATGAAAAGATTTGGGTGAGAATCCCTTCTAAAATATTTTATTGTCTCTTGTCGTGCACGAAATTTTGAAAGGGCAGTTGTATGCCTTGGATACCCAAGTAGGGTATGATTCAGGAGGGAGAACTCGAGTGTTGGAGGTATGAACCTATGGTAGTGAAGACTAATTGTATGATGTAGCAGCATCTGAACCAAATGATCTTTGTTGAATCAAAAGGTCAAAAAAATTTACTAAGAGATCGTAGGAATCCCTTCGATCAACTACGGATAGAGATCATGAGGATCGCAAAGGAAAACCCTGATCGAATTAGGTTAATCAAGACCCTGACATAGGAAATGAACACAAGTCGTTCATCGGAAGGAAATCGATCCCAGTCGTCAGATCAATTTCAAGATCCACCGAAATTATCCGATCAAATGCCAGTCGTCTGATAAGATCGACGACCCATATTCATTGTGGGAATTGAAATGAGAATTAAACCACGAGCCGGTTGAGGTTCTGCAACCCCTTGCAATCATTAGGTCTGGAGAAAGGCAGATCTGCACCATCGATTTGCAGGAAAGGGGTGTATCCAAGATCATAACTTTTGGACATGAGAGCTGAAAGAATAGCACCGAAACGAATAGAATTGAGGTCACATATCTCGACCACGTGGAGAGAAAACAGAGTCCATCTGGGCCAGTAAAGGAAGGTAGAGTTTAGCACTCTGCGTTAGACTGTGATCATGGGGATTGGTTCTATGGGAATGAAGGTGCTCCTAGTTAGCACATTGCATGGAATTGCTTCGAGGAAATTCATGATTGCATAAAGGACAAACAATGGATTTCCCATTGACGAAGGAGGACCTTCCAATATTTCTACTTACATTGTGTAGGTGTTGAGGAAAACAAATTTGGGTGGCCATGAGTGTTGGCACCCTAGTTATTAATGAAGGAGGAATGCTTAAAGGTATTCATGTGAAACTTTTGTGTTTCAAGTGTACTATTTTGGAATCGTGATCGGCCTATGGCAGGAAGTATGGTCCTACTGTAAGAATGAATTAAAATGAATAGGCCATATGGTGAAAATCTTGGCTAATCTCTAACGCACCATGGAAAAATACTTGTTGTAAAGTGTGGAAGACTTGAAATCAATGCAAGAGTGCATTAGGTATGAATGTGGCCATGAATATTGACACATTTGTTAAATCCTTTGAAATGTTGAATTACGTTTTGAAAGGTTTGGTATGTTGAAATGAGGCATAGGCAAGGAATGGGATTCCCTTTTCATGTTTATATAGATGTGATGAATTGTTAGTATGCATGGTTTTGAATATAGATATATATACATGGATGCATGAGAGACTAACAGTGTAACACCTTGTTTCCCCCAGTTTGTAAAAAAATAACTATACTGGCCAAGAACTGTGGCAAACTCAAGAATGTGAATATGTGATGTGAATAGACCTTGTGAAAAAGGTCGATGAATATAAATATTACAGGACTGATGAGGGGGGGATATGCTGAAAAAGAGACCACGATGGTTGAAGAAAGGTGGTGGAAGGAACCTGGAAAGGTGGCATTAACCTCCACTGAAACCAATACCGTATTTGGACTTCACTGGCCCGGAGAACCAAGAGCGGCTCGTTGGCCCGAAATAATTTACTCGTAGGTTGGTAGGTAGATAGCCCCCTCAGGAATTAATGAGGGATGGGGGAAGTGAACCGCCCATCCATAGGAGCCTCGGGCCTGACCACCACGAGGGAAATCGCGCCACACGCAACCTCACAAGGGGAAAATGCGTGAGGAAGGAGTGAAAGGGGGCAGACGCGAGGGAAGGAAAGACAACTATGGAGATATGCAGAGTGAGTGATAGTGGAGAAGGGGGAGAGTAACCCTCATTCTCGATCACTGGTAAACCGAGACACATGCTCGCAACATCGTGGTCTCATCTCGGGGGTGGCTAGTGGTAAATCCATTGGGAGTTGCTGAGCCTACGATTGGGTGGAAACGAACACCCCTATCAGTAGTTGCACTCATTTCTGGTGTTATTTCTGATAAGTGTTTTACATCTTGCACCTTGAAAATTCATATGCTGACATATATGCTCATAGTCTGTGTAGTTTTATAAATGGTCTAAGTATAATACTACCTGTGTAGTGTTTTGATTCTAAAATGGTGGTTGCATGCTTATAATGGGAGGGCCACGTATGGCTTATGTCTATAAATAGATATATATGTATATACACACATTGAATCATTTCAGAATTTAAGTTGTTTCTCAGGAAACCTATACCCTTATCCATCTCGGGTGATACCCTGGATAAATCTCCCCATAGAGACACCCTTTTTGAGAAGCTCAAAAGAGGTATCACTTTGTTTGCAAAGACTCTGTAGAGGCGCAAAAGTCACATAATCCCTTGAGGATTCGAAGAATAAGTATTGATCAACGAATGAAATCCTGTCAGGAGATCTGCGGTCATTCACGATCATTAGATCGAAGGAATAAACGAGGGAGTTAAATGCCTTAACCATTTTTCCTTTATTTTTGCGAGTAGAGAAGAAATCAGGATCGTAGATCCCTAAGGTCTGTGAAAGAATCTGGACCGTGAATTCATGTCCAGGCAGCCTAGGAACGACGCAATGGAGAGACAAGTCCGATCCATCAGATCTTGGTCTAAACAGTCGACAGCCATTGGATCTGTCGATAATTACACGAGGTTTAAACCTAATGTGAAGGAGTAGTAGAGCGAGAGTTCCGAGAAGGAGATTGTATCGGGATATCGGCGTTCGGGAGCTTGGGGATCCGGAGGACGAGAGTCTGAGTACTCGACCTCAGAAATTGTGACAAGGTGAAATAGATCTGAGCTGCCCATCTGCATAAGGACACGTGTCACGAGATCCTCCCTATCGGGGATTCGGACATCGGGAGTCAAAAGAGGAAGTCTCTTGACCTCACGAATGGTGAAGTCACGAGAGCATCCTGGACTATAGATCCCAGGGACCCATCAGAGCCCTATAAACCATTGATCTAATCCTTTACTTAGGCAAAAGAGTGAACTTGACTACGTCCCAAAGTCTCGAAGACATCAGGACCGTCCATGTTGCAGGACAGGTGGCAGAGATCTGTCCATTTTGCATATCGGGGATTCGTAAGTTTGAAGGTGGAAGACCCGACTCTTAGAGTCACGAAGTCCCGAGTCATGAGATTTCGATATGATCTGGGTCGTTTATCAAAGATGATGGATAGTCGTGGGATTTGGCGTCTCGATACATCGTGTATCGGGGGTTTGTGAGTTCGGATGTTGATAGGAATCGTTTACGACCTCCCAAGTAGCGAAGTGCTAAGAGCCGAGCACGAGGGAACACGTGGCAGAATTTCTTGGTGGGGCCCGCGTGATTGACGGGTGGACACGAGTCACCTGGAGAAGGGAATCAACGTTCCATTGACTTCTCGCGTCTCAGGGATTCATGGGATAAGATCCTGAGAGCTCAACCCTTGGACTTGCGAAGTCCCGAGTAGCGAGAACGCGAGAAGGATAATAAATATCGCTTCTCGGAGGTTCGTGAAGGAGAGGTGCCAAGATTCGACACTACAAATCACGAAGTGGCGAGTTGCAAGAAGTGTCAAAGAGAAGTCCCAAAGGAATCTAGACTGTCCATCAAGGGAGATGCGTGGTGAGCGGTCAGAGCTCAGGGAAAGTTCTGAAATCCTATGGACCGTTGGATCCACACTATCAAGGGTCGTTGATCTCCTACATGGATCCCCATACCAAAATTCACAGATTTGAATGACATGGGTTTTTTTTTGGGGGATCGTTGCATCTCAAACCCTCGGGCACCGAAATCCTGAGAGGATCCAAACCGTCGGATCAGGGGAGGCTTGCAGTCGTTGATCTCCTTTGGAGGGAAACTTGGGAGACTTTGTGGATTTTGGGGATTTGAATGGGAAAGGAAGAAGTCATGCATCGCAATTTCCCGAATCGCGAAGGGTCGGTAAGGTCCTTGCCGATTTAAGCACGGGGTCACAGAATGTGGTCACGAGGACAAGACCCAAACAGGAATCTTGTACTCGCCAGCCCTTTCGGGTTCGGTGCTTCATTGTGTCAGGGTTTGCAGAGTCAAAAGATTCGACACTCTGGTAGTGCTGAGTCGCAAAGAGAGAAAGGATGCTATATTTTTTTGGCCTGTGGTCCTAACCCATGATCACAGGGAGGTAAATAGGGAAGAACTAGCCCGCACTAGACCCCTGTAGGACTTCGGGGATTCTGTCCCTTGAGGAAAAGCAAAAATTTTATTATTCCATAGTGGGTGTGTGACAAATTGGTATCAGAGCATGGTTACAACACTTGGCCTTCTTGGGCTCATGAATGAGTTGTGCAGAAGCTCCGTTCAGAACACTCTTAAAAAAAAAAAGAGTAAACCTCCCTGTCTTAACCTTCCTAATCAAAGGATGAATTTAAGAATGAAAAACCCCTATTGTGTGTGTGTACAAGTGAAAATATGAATTATGTACTGGTTATAAATAAATATAAATATTGACAAACAACCAGTGTTTTTCTTTTTGCACACAAGTGGAAGATCAACTGCGGGAAATTATCAATGCATAGTATGGTGACTCACCAAGAAGTGGGAGAAGGCTCCCACAATAGAGACAAAGAGTCTAATGAAAGAAGGGCAGTAGGGACCCCTCCAGATCTAGTCGAGACTATGAGGAGTCTCATGGTCGAATTACAAAGCTGCAAGGTTGACAATGAAAGGATGATGAAAGAACAAGAAAAGCAAATAGAAATTAACGCAGTTTTACTGCAGAGTTTATTCGATCTACAAAGGCAAATGCAGAATGAACCTGAAACTCAGAAACATGGTCATATCAGTGGCCACACTGAGAGGAGCACCTTGAAAAAGGTCCACCCCAAAGGTAAAGTACCAGTGCCAAGTGATTCCTCTGAAAAGGAAGCTGGCGATTCAGAAGGCTCTTCTAGCAGCAGGGCCAGTTCCTATTCCCGAAAGAAACAGAAGAAGCAAAAGCCTTCCAAAGGTCAAAAATTCGAAGAATTCAGAAAGGCCAAACCACCATTCTTCAACGGTGAAATAAAGAAGGGAGAGGAAGCAGAGGCCTTACTACTTGGATTAAAAAATTACTTCAGAGTCCATGACTTTTCAGAAAATATGAAGGCCCGTGTGGCCACCTTCAACTTGAACAGAAAGGCTTCCATTTGGTGGGAAGAAATTAAGAATATGAAAGGGGTTTGCGAAAAGGACCTATCTTGGAAACGGTTTGAGAATTACTTCTGGAAGAAGTATTTGTCGGAAAAATATTTCGATGAGAAGACAAAAGAGTTTTATGAACTCAAACTGGGGCAACCCACTATAGAGGAATATGTCAACAAATTCCTCAACTTGCTGAGATATGTGCCTTATATAAAAGCAGAAAAGGCAAAGGTGCAGTGCTTCATCAGTGAGCTACCCAAGGACTACCGGAACATAATTGAATTTGATGAGCCAAAGACTCTAGAAGACACTATATGAAAGGAAACGTATTGTCATGAACAGTTTGGGCATCGAGAAGAACCTCGCGAAGGATGGAAACAGAAGAATAGTTTAAGATTTCAGAAAAGGGGAATTAAATCCCCAGGGTTTAAGAACTACAAGAAGAACCCAAGAATGAACTTTCCAGCCCGGAGTATGCACCAGCAGAATTTCCCCTCCTTGAGCGGAAATAAAAATCCTGGACCTGTACCAGTAAAGACTAATAACCCAAAGAGAGAACCTTTGAAATGTTGGGTTTGTGGAGAAGAACATCTCCTGAGAGACTGCCCACATAGAAAACATAATAGTCGGAGGATTTATAATGTCCAGGAAGATACTACAGTCAATGATGTGGCCAGGAGTGTGCCACAGATTTATGCAGCCTTGGATAATAACAAAGTTGACCATCAAGCTTCAGTGGTGGAGATAGAAGGTATGATCTCCAACCATCTAGTGTCTATTTTGATTGACCTTGGTTCAAACTTGAGTTATATAGCCCCTAAAGTTGTTGAGAAGTGTAAACTACATCCACAAAAACAAACCAAGCCATGGTTGGTACAGTTAGCCACTGGCACAAAAAGAAGGGTATCAGAGGTCCTACCAGCCTGCCAATTGATGTTGGGTTAATTTCCCACCCAAACAACCCTTAACGTATTACCCCTCGTATCGTACGATCTGTTGATTGGTATGGACTGGATAGCCACCCATAAATCCTGATTGGACTATTACCATAAAACCTTAGAATGTGTGAGCAAAGAAGGAAAAAGGATAACCCTTCAAGGGATCCAAAAATCTGTCTCGGTGAGACAAATATTAGCTCTGCAAATGAGAAAGTATTGTTGAAAGGGATGTCCCCTAGATGCAATACAGGTGTCAGAAACCATAGAAGGTGACAAACCCAGCCTTGAAGATCATCCTACCGTGAGAGAATATAGAGATGTGTTTCTGGAAGAGGTATTGGGTCTACCTCTGAGAAGAGACATAGACTTCTCGATAGAAATCACACTGGGAGCAGTGTCGGTGTCTAGGACACCCTACCAGATGAGCACACCTGAGTTAGTTGAACTCAAATTGCAATTAAAAGAAATGATGGATAAGGGTTATATTTGACCCAGCATGTCTTCATGGGGAGCACTAGTCCTATTTGTGAAAAAGAAGGATGGCACCCTTAGGCTGTGTATATATTATAGACAACTCAATAAGGTAACCATAAATAACAAGTGCCCCTTGCCCAGGATCAATGATTTGTTCGATCAATTGGGAGGTGCGTCTATTTTCTCCAAGATCGACTTGAGATCGGGATACCATCAAGTCCGAATCAAGGGTGAAGATATCCATAAAAATTCCTTCTGGAGGAGGTATGGTCACTATGAGTTCGTGGTAGTGCCATTTGGGCTGACCAATGCCCCTGCCACTTTTATGTGCTTGATGAACAATGTACTCAGTAAATTTCTAGATAAATTTGTGCTAGTCTTTATTGATGATATATTAATTTAATCTAAGAATAGAGAAGAGCATGAAGAACATCTTAATCTTGTGTTGCAAGTACTCAGAGAGCATCAGCTCTATGCTAAATTCAACAAATGTGACTTCTTCCAAAAGCAAATACATTACTTGGGTCATGTTCTGTCTGAATAAGGGGTAGCAGTAGACCCTGATAAAATCAGGTCTATCATGGAATGGCCTACCGCAAAGGATGTTTTGGATATCAGATCCTTTATGGGATTAGCAAGATATTACAGGAGATTTATAGAAGCATTCTGCAAGATTGGTTGTCCAATCACTGCCCTCCAGAAGAAGGGGACAAAATTCTTGTGGATGCGGAAATGTGAAGAAAGATTTCAAACCCTAAAACATCTACTAACCCATGCACCCGTGTTGAAGATCGTCGATCCAGAAGCTGATTTCCTCGTGTGCACAGATACCTGTAAGGAAGGACTTGGAGGAGTCCTTATGCAAGAAGGAAGCATGATCTGATATGAATCCCGAAAATTGAATGAGCATGAAGTCAAATATGTGACCCATGATCTAGAACTGGCTGCCATAGTGCATGCCTTGAAAATGTGGAGGCATTACCTCCTGGGAAGAAAATTTGTACTTATGACAGATCATTGTGGATTGTGATACCTATTTTATCAACCAAAGCTCAATGCTATACAATCTAGGTGGATGGCCCTCCTTAGCAAGTTTGATTTCGAGATCAAACACATTAAAGGTAAGGAAAATAGGGTGGTTGATGCCCTTAGTAGAAGTATGAACACAATTCACCTGGCAGCGGTGAGCACCTGCGAGACAGATGTCAAAGAAAGAGTCAGAAATGTACAAAGGACAAATCCATTTGTTTAGACCGTGACCATGTACCTACAGAAAGAACCCGCCAGAGTAAAATATGAAATCTATCAAATGACCGAAGGAGGTCTGCTCACTTACAGAAACAGAGTTTATATTCCAATGGGTGACGACTTGAAGAGGTTCATTATGGATGAACTACATAAAAGACCCTATATTGGTCATCCAGGATACCAAAAAATGGTCACTGCCACCAAGAAACAATTTTATTGGCCTGGATTGAAGAAATACATAGCCGAGTACTTGGCCAAATGCATAGAATTCCAGCAGGTTAAAGCAGAACACCGACATCCAGCAGGGTTATTGCAACTTTTACCAATCCCAGAATGGAAATGGGAAACCATATCCATGGATTTCATCACAGGATTACCAACTTCGACCAAACAGAACGATGCCATTATGGTAGTGGTGGATAAATTGAGAAAGTCTTCTCATTTCATCCCTGTCAAATGAACTTGCAAAGCAATAGATATTGCCCAGGTATTCATGAAAGAGATATTCAGACTGCATGGTATGCCGAAAGAGATTGTGTCTGACAGAGACACGAAAATTACTTCTAACTTTTGGAAATCACTGATGACTGGTTTAGAGACCAAATTATTGTTTAGCACCACCTATCACCCTCAAACTGACAAACAGACAGAAAGAGTGAATCAAATATTAGAAGACATGTTAAGGATGCATGTAATGGATCATCCCAAGAAATGGGAAGACTACCTGCCACTGGTAGAATTTGCCTACAACAACGGCTACCAAGCATCCCTAAAGATGAGTCCCTTCGAGGTCCTCTATGGTAGGTCATGTAATACTCCAGTCAGCTAGAGTAATCCCGTAAACAGGATATCTTTTGGACCAGACATATTAAAATAAATGGAACAACAAGTGACTCATATAAAACAAAATTTGAAGGTCGCTCAAAACTGACAAAAAAATTATGTCGACCAAAAGAGAACTCCAAGAGAGTTCAAAACGAGAGATCATGTATATCTCAGAGTTAGACCCAGGAAGAGTTCTCTGAAAATGGGAGCTTGTGCCAAGTTGGCACCTCAGTATTGTGGACCCTTTGAGGTTCTAGATAGAGTGGAACCTGTAGCCTATCGGTTATCACTTCCTCCCACAGTCAAAGAACATAATGTTTTCCATGTTTCATTATTGAAGAAATATGTACATTATGCTAATCATACAATTGATTGATCTGTGATTTAGGTGGAACTGGATGGAGAGTTTCTACCAGAACCCCCATGCATATTGGATAGAAAGGAAACCCCGCTCAAGAACCGAACCGTTGCACAGGTCAAGGTGCAGTGGAAACATTTTGGCCCAGATGAGGCTACATGGGAAATGGAGGATGCCATGAAACATGCATATCTAATTTTGTTTACATCTGTACATGCAGGTCATGTTAATAGATAGAACATCGAGGATGATGTTCCTTTAAGGGGGAAGGAATTGTAACACCCTGTTTCCCCCAGTTTGTAAAAAAATAACTATACTGGCAAAGAACTGTGGCAAACTCAAGAATGTGAATATGTGATGTGAATGGACCTTGTGAAAAAGGTCGATGAATATAAATATTACAGGACTGCTGAGGGGGGGGATATGCTGAAAAAGAGACCACGATGGCTGAAGAAAGGTGGTGGAAGGAACCTGGAAAGGTGGCGTTAACCTCCACCAAAACCAATACCGTATTTGGACTTCACTGGCCCGGAGAACCAAGAGCAGCTCGATGGCCCGAAATAATTTACTCGCAGACTAGTAGGTAGATGGCCCCTCAGGAATTAATGAGGGATGGGGGAAGTGAACCACCCATCTATAGGAGCCTCGAGCCTGACCATCGCGAGGGAAATCGTGCCACACGCAACCTCTCAAGGGGAAAATGTGTGAGGAAGGAACAAAAGGGGGCAGACGCGAGGGAAGGAAAGAGAACTCTGGAGATATGCAGAGTGAGTGATAGTGGAGAAGGGGGAGAGTAACCCTCGTTCTCGGTCACTGGTAAACCAAGACACATTCTCGCAGCATCGTGGTCTCAGCTCGGGGGTGGATAGTGGTAAATCTATTGGGAGTCACTGAGGCTATGGTTGGGTGGAAACAAGCACCCCTCTCAATAGTTGCACTCATTTCTGGTGTTATTTCTGATAAGTGTTTTACATCTTGCACCTTGAAAATTCATATGCTGACATATATGCTCATAGTCTGTGCAGTTTTATAAATGGTCTAAGTATAAGACTGCATGTGTAGTGTTTTGATTCTGAAATGGTGGTTTCATGCTTATAATGGGAGGGCCACGTATGGCTTATGTATATAAATAGATTTATATGTATATACACACATTGAATCAATTTAGAATTTAAGTCATTTCTCAGGAAACCTATACCCTTATCCATCTTGGGTGAGACCCTGGATAAATCTCCCCATAGAGACACCCTTTTTGAGAAGCTCAGAAGAGGTAGCACTTTATGTGAAAAGACTATGCAGAGGCGCATAAGTCAAAGAATCCCTTGAGGATTTGAAGAATAAGTATTGATCAACAGATGAAATCCTGTCGGGAGATCTGCAGTCATTCACGACCGTTAGATCGAAGGAATAAATGAGGGATTTAAATGCCTTAACCCTTTTTCCTTTATCTTCATGAGTAGTGAAGAAATCAGGATCGTAGATCCCCAAGGTCCGTGAAATAATCTGGACCGCGAATTCGTGTCTAGGCAGCTTAGGAACGACGCAATGGACAGACAGGTCTGAGCCATCATATCTTGGTCTAAACAGCCTACAGCCATTGGATCTGTCGATAATTACACGAGGTTTAAACCTCACGTGAAGGAGTAGCAGAGTGAGAGTTCTGAGAAGGAGATTGTATCGGGATATCGACCTTCAAGAGCTCAAGGATCCGGAGGACGAGAGTCCGAGTACTCGACCTCAGAAATCGTGACAAGGAGAAATAGATCTGTGCTGCCCATCTGCAGAAGGACACGTGTCATGAGATCCTCCCTATCGGGGATTCGTACATCGAGAGTCAGAAGAGGAAGTCTATTGACCTCGCGAATGGCGAAGTCACAAGAGGATCCTGGACCGTAGATCCCAGGGACCCATCGAAGCCCTATAAACCATTGATATAATCCTTTACTTAGGCAAAAGAGTGAACTCGACTATGTCCCAAAAGTCCTGAATACATCGGGACCGTCCATGTTGGAGGACAGGTGGTGGAGATCTGTCCATTTCGCAAATCGGGGATTTGTAAGTTTTAAGGTGGAAGACCCGACTCTTGAAGTCATGAAGTCCTGAGTTGCGAGATTGTGATATGATCCAGGCCATTGATCAAAGAGGAAGGATAGTCGTGGGATCTTTCATATCGATACATCGTGTATCGGGGGTTTGTGAGTTCAGAGGTTGAAAGGATTCCTTTACGACCTCCCGAGTAGCAAAGTGTCGAGAGCCGAGCACGAGAGAAAACATGGTATAATTTCCTGGTGGGGCTCGCATGATTGACGGGTGGACACGAGTCACCTGGAGAAGGGAATCAATGTTCCATTGACTTCTCGCATCTCAGGGATTCGAGGGATAAGAGCTTGAGAGCTCAACCCTTGGACTTGCGAAGTCTCGAGTAGCGAGAACGCAAGAAGGATAATAAATATCTCTTCTTGAGGGTTTGTGAAGGAGAGGTGCCAATATTCAATGCTACAACTCACGAAGTGGCGAGTTGCAAGAAGTGTCAAAGAGAAGTCCCGAAGGAATATGGACCATCCATCAAGAGAGACGCGTAGTGAGCAGTCGGAGCTCAGGGAAAGTTTTGAAATCCTATGGACCATTGGATCCACACTATCAAGGGTCGTTGATCTCCTACATGGATCCCCATACTAGAATCCAAATATTTGCATGACATGGGTTTTTTTTGGGGGGGGATCGTTGCATCTCAAACCCCCGGGCACCGAAATCCTGAGAGGATCCAAACCGTCGGATCATAGGAGGCTTGCAGCCGTTGATCTCCTTTGGAGGGAAACTTGGGAGACTTCGTGGATTTCGGGGATTTGAATGGGAAAGGAAGAATTCATGCATCGTGATTTCCTAAATCATGAAGGGCTGGTAAGGTCCTTGCCGATTTAAGCATGGGGTCACAGAATGTGGTCACGAGGACAAGACCCAAACAGGAATCTTGTACTCGCTAGCCCTTTCGGGTTCGAAGCTTCACTATGTCGTGGTTTGCAGAGTCGAAAGACTTGAAACTCTGGTAGTGTTGAGCCATGAAGAGTGAAAGGAAACCATATTTGTTTGGCATGTGGTCCTAACCCACGATCACAGGGAGGTAAATAGGGAAGAATTATCCTGTGCTAGGCCCCTGTAGGACTTCGGGGATTCTGTCCCTTAAGGAAAAGAAAAAAATTTATTATGTCGTAGTGGGTGTGTGACAAACAGTTTGTTTGGTTGTGTAAAGAATGAATTGTAGGGAGGAAAGGGGTCTTGGATATGGCAACATTGTAAGCCCATAAGGAAGAGCAATTTACTACTGAGCCAAACCACTATAATTATGAATCTGGTTCTTGTGTGGAGCAAATATGAAAATAAAGTGTGGAGTTTGGAAAATCTATGGGTGACAGATTTACAAGAAGATTTTGAATTTAAAATTTATGATGTCTCATGAATTTATTTATACCTGTGATACAGGTGAAAGGAAAATATATGTGAAGAGTGGAGAGACGAGAGACTGATCTCTCGGATTCAAGGAAGAACTGTGAAAAAGAGTATGTTTTGATCGCAGTAAATAGAGACTAACTCGGGAGACAGAGAGTAACCTTCGTGATCCCTATCTATGATTGAGTCAGGAGAAGGAGAGTAACCTTCGTCCCTAACTATTTGTGTGCCAAGGGAAGGAGAGTAACCTTCGTCCCTAAATTTTGTTGAGACGAAAGGCTGTCAAGCTGTAAAAGTATGAAAAATGGCTACTGTTGAGCCATGAGAACCCCGTGGTAAGCCATGATCTCCTAGAATATGTTATGTTGGGGTAACACAAGCCGGAGGGATGCCTTGGTAGATAAAGTCTGAGGGATGCCTCGACTATAAGGATCGATAAAGTCTCTGGAATTCTTCCTGTGTGAGAAAACCTTGGCAAGGGAAGATGGATCACCCGAGGAACTGTATAGCAGAGAAGGGGATGTATGAGCCTGGGCCTAGAGGGTGAGTGACCACAAGGAAGATGAGACCTTAATATTTCTTGTAAACTATTGATTGGGATCATTCACACAATGGGTAGTTCTTCCTGTGTGAGAAAACCTTGGCAAGGCAAGATGGATCACCTGAGGGACTATATAACAGAGAAGGGGATGCCTGAGCTTGGGCCTGGAGGGTGAGTGACCGCAAGGAAGAGGATACCTTAATAGTTCTTGTAAACTATTGCTTGGTATCATGCACCCAATGCGTATGTCAAGGAAAAACAATGAGCCTAGATAAAAAAAACAACCATGTGGATACAAATCCACAAACTGGGCAGATAATTATTGTGCTAGGATTATGAAATTTTCCTAGAAATTTTTATGCAATGTTTTCGCATAAGACTATGATTAACATTATTGTTGTCCAAGAATTATTGAAAGAAGGTGACCAAGATTAAGGGTTTGAAAAAGGACCTGACCGAGGAAGAAGGATCAATAGTTTTGAAACAATTGAATGAGAAAGACATGACAGGTGCTTTTGAGAAAGAACATCGAGGACGGTGTTCCTTTAAGGGGGAGGGAATTGTAACACCCTATTTCCCCCAGCTTGTAATTAATCATAAAATAGGATTACGATGCTAAGGCATGTGGACAATGTAAATGTATTATTGTTAAACTTCCCATAACTGACCGTTGGGGGTGAAGCCTTGAAGTACGAGCCATGGTATCTCTAGAGGAAACAAATCAGTTAATGAAGAGAGGACCGATGGTTGAATTATCAACCACCCCCATGAATGGAAGTATGGTCTAGATACAGAATGTTAGCCCGAAGTACCACAGAGACCTGCAGACCTGAATTTCCTTCTGACAAAAGGAACAGGATAGGTCGAAAAACCTTCAAAAGAAGGGAAGGTAAGATACATACAGAGACATGGCAAGAGGGGGGGGAGGAGAGGAGAGAACAATATCTTAAGGGAGATGTGTGAACCCAAAAGGAAGTGCAGAGAACATGACCTAAAGGAATCGAATGCGAGATTGATGTTGAGGAAGCATCTGATAAACCTCGTAGGTTCGTTGTGACATAGAGAGTCTCTCTGAGAAATGGCATAAGTTACCTAGTGATATCATGGCTTGGCACAGGGGTGGACAGAGTGATAAGAATGAATTCCTTTGAGCCTATGGTTGGGTGGAAAGGCGCACACCCATAGTCAGTTAGTTGGATGCAACTTGTAATAGATAAGTACTCTCATACACTGTGAAATTGAGCTGTAATTATGAAATAAAATTACATATACTGTGAATGACCCAGGGATGTGCCTGTTTGATTAATGGTTGTATTGTATCTCTTTATTCTTGTTTAAATTGTGTATTTAAGAGAGTACGATATTTCCTGATTTGTAAACGTAAATGCTCGAGCCCTATGATGGATTAAGCTAAAATAAGTGGACTATGAGTTCATCGACCTTGGGCATAGCTTTCACAGGTGCCCATTGACACTCCGAGTTTCCCTAAGTCTCTGGGAGGACGAAATCTATTAAGCTTAGGAGAGATAATATTCATGAGAAATCGAAATATTCAAGGAGATCAAGCTCAGAATAAATAAGCGCTTTCATAAGTGCAGACAAGGTCCAAGAGATGGACTCGTAGGAGGAACAAAGGTGAGGCCTTTGAACACTTAGATAATATTCTAATTCGGAAGGGATGAGAAGCTTAGGAGGAGGAGTGATAGTGGTCATTGGATCACAACGTAGAGGATCAATAGTCATCTGATAGAAGCAAGGTGCTCGAGCCTTAGTTCTTTGCACACACAGGAGAGTGGACTTACCGAAGTCCCAAAGTCACGAAGTAGTTTTTGACCATCCATCGTCAAGAAGGACAGGTGACGCAAGGTCCACAACTCCGAAAGTTTGTAGACTAGGACAAGGTGAAATAGCCGAATTAAATTGAGGTTTTTCATCACCTAGAGAAGAATCTGGGTCGTTGATCACCAAAAGACATGTGTCAGCAGACCGTGAGTTTAAGAGGAAGCAAAGTTTGAGAATTGAGATTTTCGAACCCCGGAGAGCTGAAGGATATTTGGACCATCAGATCCAGAGGGACATGTGACGAAACATCATGGACTCCAAAGAAATCACTTCGCGATTTTAGTTGAGATTTGAAACTCCCGAAGCCCGGAGAACTGGAGAGCGAAGTAAATCTCAACCGTCCGATCAATTGAAATAGATCTCGGTCATCAGATCATCCGAAGTAAATCTCAAGCGTCAGATCCAAAGGACAGGCGGCATAAGCCTGTAGACTTCGGGTAAATACCCAAAGTAGGTCTTGGTCATTGATCGCGAGGAGGGCCACATGTCAATAGATCATATATTTTGGTAAAAACACTTTGAGAGTTTCATTTGAGAGTTGAAACTCCCAAAGCCTGAAGATCCAGAGACCTGAAGTGAATCTGGACCGTAGATCCAGAAGGGTGCGTGGCGACAGATCGTGGACTCTGGGTGGAATCACTCTAGGAGAACGCAAAGGAGAAGAATTTTAAAGTGTCGAAATTCTGAAGCAGAATCTCGATCGTTGATCGGGAAGGGATTTGAAGGCCATAGATCTAGTCTTGGTTGAAAATTTTCGAAGTCCCGAAGAGGACCAGGGCCGTTGATTTTGAGAGGACACGTGGAAAACGATCTGCCACTCTAGAAAAAAATCACTCTGGAAGAAAGAGAGGGTATTGAACAAGAAATCTCGAAGGCCATAGAGTTGTAGTTCATGTGAACTGCTCGATTGAGAGGGACAGGTGTCAGCAGATCTTCCACTCCGGGAGATAGCCACTACAAAGAAAACAAGGTTTGAGAGGTGAAAACTTTGAACACCAAAGTCTCGAAGAAAATCATGTCTGTTGATTTAAAAAGGGGCAGATATGAGTCGTCACTTCAAGAGTACCGTCAAGATCATGAGATCAAAGGTCTCGCCGCATTGCAGGGATTGAATGTGCGTGACATTTAAAAAGTTGAGGGTGGACCGCAATCCAAACCATGGTTTTGGAGAAAGGACATGTGGAGGTTTGGGATGAATTGCGGGGAAAAAAGAAGTTTGTTTTCAAACCACCCTTGGTCTCTCCTACAATCGTGTGGTTACATGAGGTTATTTACCAAGGTCACCTCAAGGAGGGGCTTATCAGAAAAGGGGATAGCACCCAAACTCAGAGATTTCGCAAGCATGAAGGGAAGGTCGCGAGTACCATTAGACCTACACCAAGAATTAAAAAGGGTCTTTGTTTTATTACAAAATGATACCATCAAGGTATCATAGAGTCATTTGGCTCCAGAATCGGAGATCCTTGACCGGGAGGTCAAGCTAGTTCCCCAACTTTCTAAATTGAAACCGTAGAAAGAGAGAATCTGTTCTTGTAAGGAGAACAAAATATTCTTTTTATTTTTCGCCCCATCGTGGGTGTGTTACAACTGGCCCCTACCAACCTGGGCTTATCCCCAAAACTATGCTTACATCCCATTCAAAATAATATTGCACCAAACACATATCAAGCAACACATGTAGAGGTATTGGTTACACCCTGTTTGTTAAACCTTTGGCCCCCAAGGAGGTCATAGGTTCAAACCCCCTGGCCTAACGAATTTTTACCCAACCATCATTGGGCATCCACAGGATGTCACGTGACGACCCAGGATTGAACCACATCATTAGTCCATACATCCAGTCACCATGCCACATGTCCGACACATCATCAGTTCGTACATCTAGTTATCCTGCCACATGTAATTCCTACCATGTCATCAATATGGATGTGCCATGTGTCACGCTTGCAGTGGTGACACATGTCACTCCCCAATTGGTACATGTATACATGCCACATCAACAACCTGTCCAGGTCACTATATGGTCACCTTCCATGTGTCACCTCCAGACACTACCATGTCATCATCTACGTACCCTACCATGTCAGTTGTACGGTGGTATGGCCTGTACAGTCAGTTGCCACGTGGCAATGTATGAACTGTACAGTCATCAAATTTTTACTCGTTTGGAAAAATGAACATATCGTGATATCTAGAGAATATGACATCTGTTTGAGCTCGTTTAAGTTGTGTTTGGTTCGTATCGACGAGGCCTACACACATGTCCGTTTTGAATCCATTCTGGGAACTTTGATTGCTAGGCCTTTCTGAGCCCCATCAAGCTCCTAGATCTAATTCTAGATCAAATATCATCAGGCTAGGTGAGATAGGAGGGATTATAAATATAGGTTTACATCATGTCAAAAATCTCAATCAAACGTCAAGAAATGTGATTCTTGGATCTGATGTTATTTTATAAATATGTATTTTTTTTGTCTTTTATTTAAAATAATTTGAAGTAAAGCACATGAGTGTATTTGCAAAAAAATGAACTTATGAAAACATGTAGATAAGAAAAATATGAAATAAACAAAGCACAAATCTCAAAATCGGTATATAAAAAATCCCATAAGTGAGAAGAAATCAACAAATATTTGTATTAATACCAATCTAAGCTACAACTAACAATATCTCTTTAAACCCCTGTGAGGGATTGGACCAATGTAATTCTTGGAAGTCAAAGATGTTATTTGGCTCATACATATATAACTAGTGTAAAAAAAAATTAAGACTGGAAAAAAACCGAGTTGGATCAGTCCAAGCTATATGTGCATTGTTGTTTTGAATTTTGTGAAACTAGCATTAATTAGCACTAAATGAATTAAAAACTTTTAACTAAAACCAAATAGACATTCAAGAAAATGAATGAACTTGGAGCATATCACCAACCAATGCTTCCTAGTCTTTTTTTTCCACCTTCAGGAAACCCTATTGTCAACAAGATAACTCAGCTCTAATGAAAAACTTAGTATGGAATGAACATATAATATTTTCACTCAAGGCTAAAGCTACCTTATCAGAAGTTTTACTTCTCTATTTTATCATGCCTTCTTTGTCTTTCTCTCCTTCTTTTATATCTTCATAACGTAGTTGGGTAGTTAAACTAGCTTTTGTTTTAAAAATTTAATTAACTTTATTTAGGAGAAGACAATTTTATTTATTATAAGGGTAATAAAAATTTAAATAATAGGTGGGGTCCCACTAGGTATTCGCTCATTTTATTCCAAATATTCCCTTGTAAATCCAAAAATGATTTAATAATATAAATATAGCAGCATCATGAAATATATCAAAACAAGATACCCATAAAAAATACATTAAATCAACAAACAATTGTATCTCCTAAAATACCAAAATGATATGATATTTAAAGTTTCCAAAAATAATAGCATATGTGTGTTGTCTGTCTCAAATAATGTATCAAGTTTCTAAATAGAAATGTCATAATACAAATTAAAATAGGTGGGGGTTTCTTTTTGAAAAACTCTTCTCTATTATTTCTACCTTCTGACACATCCGGTTTGAGATTGAGAAAGTCTTCATAATAAGACTTTTTCTCATCTAGTTTTACTATTTCGAGGTGCATTCCATTGAAGATAATATCTCTTTTATCATTGTTTTATTTGTTTTATTGTTGTTTGGAATGTATAGAGGAGGATTGAGATGCTTCGGAGCTAAGAGATGTAGTAGAGTTCTTTTCTTTGTATATATGGAGGTCATGGGGAGGCACTTTGTAATCTTTAGGAGGTGAATGGGCCATCGGGGCAGTGGATCCAACATGTGGTATTATATGCAGAGGAGGGGGAAGATGATATTATCAGGCCATCAAGCAACACCAGAGGGTGGGTTTACAAGGTTATTATCCCAACCGTTATTGACTAGCTAGATAGGAGGATCAAGAAAGTCTACAATGTTGGGATGTGGCTGCAAAGGAGCACTAGGAGGAGCTAGTGGTTGAGGCAATGTAGGCTTTCCACCAAGGTTCATGTAGCCAGTTTGTACTAGCGGATTAAATTCTTTTGAATCAATGTCAAAGTGAATGGAAAATATCGTTCTCTTGTGCCTCCCTTGTTGCTAAAATACATTTGGAAATATTCTTATTCTCCCTCTATTTCCTCTATCTCCACCTCTATTTCTCCTTCCGTTGAAAAAGCTCATCTAATCGCCATCATCATTTCAATCAGAGAAAAATCATTAAAGTAAAATAAAAGACACGCCATACTAAATATCTATTACAACTTTGTTGAATATGATTA
Source organism: Picea engelmannii (assembly GCA_009831015.1). Classification (NCBI taxonomy): domain Eukaryota; kingdom Viridiplantae; phylum Streptophyta; class Pinopsida; order Pinales; family Pinaceae; genus Picea; species Picea engelmannii. The sequence goes on along the minus strand of ML808102.1, from coordinate 2,233 downwards.
GTTATGGATCTGAGAATAGCACAGTAATTCAAGCATAAAAGGGAGCAATGGAATAGGAATAATGTAAGACAGGGAAGAAAATCCACAACTCAACACACTTTTGTTTCAACATTCAAAATTTGAACTACATATTTCTTGTAAAATTCTCTGTATACAAATAGTCTACATCTCTTTTGAACAAGGGAATGCATGTACATGAATATATATATATATATATATATATATATATATATATCTTTTAGACGTGTAAACTTTTTCCATTACAGAACCAAAATACAATCAACATGAAACTCTTTTAAGAAAATCCCCAAGATACTTCTCAAGTCAATCATTATGCTTCACAAACCAATGTCTTCATCATATATCATATAATAAAACTCTGTAAGAACGGTGTTTATAGCAAGAAAATTACCATGCCCCACTAAAAAAATATCAAGTTGTCCATATATTATTAAGTGACCTAGGAGCAAAATGAAATCCATATATACATGTTTGCAATAGTGCCAACAAATATATAACAAACCCTCTTAAAATGATTATTCTATACTTTTTTGTTGTATAAGGAAATTCAACATAGTCTTTTATTACATAAACAGGGGAAAAAAACATGGAATGAGGGAATATAAATGATTGGGATAAAATGGGAAAACTGTATGAAAAGTGATATAAATAATGAGGAGAAAAATGTAAATTTTATCCAACAAAATAAAAAAATTAACTTAATTTCCATGTCATTCAAACTCATTTCCATTACCCAACCAACTACCATTCATTAACTGGGTTTGACTCAAGTTCCACAACATATCAAAATCTTGCATAAATGGTAAACCAACAACTACCATACAAACTCAACTTATACCAATTACTTTGGCATACCCATTTCATAACAACGTGACCATTTGTGAACAGAGCAAAGTTGGGTATGCAAGTCAATAAGCAATTGAACTAAAATAGTGGTTTATTCTTGTAGCCAAGGAGAAAACAAATGATGCTTGGCCAAAATATTTCAGAGAGGAAGGTTAACGTTGAGAACATAATGTGACTTTTCCGTTATAAAACTCCAAACAACAATACACATTGCTTTGATATGTAGGCCTAGGAGTAGACAGAGTCAAACTAAATGTGAGAGATAAAATAATGGACACAGGTTGTATCAAGAATGTGGCCAAATAAATTCATTCACAAGTTATAACCCTTTACACATAGGGTAAGACAAGTATTGGGCATACAACACATTATTTCCAACAAAGAACATAAATCTATCACCAAACTATACTTAAAACAAGTTCAAGTTTGAACCCCCAACAAGCGTTAATAATAACAGTGATGGGTTCAAACCAATGACCCATTTTCTCCATAACCCCCTTTCTTTTAAAAGTGAAACGTTTTCCAGGAATGGACACAATGGAAAATGATAGTATGAACCAGAGAGAAGTAGTTGTTGGATCATTTTTTCATTGATGTCAAATGATTGATGCCAAAGGATGACTGATGTCAAGGAATTGATTGATTCCAAAGGATGATTAATTGATGTCAAAGGTCAAAAGTTTGATGTCAAATGATTGATGTTGATTGATGTCAATTGAACAATGTCTTGTCATAGTATATTGATGAAGTATGTATTGTCCTTCATATGAATGGATTGATGTCAAGTGAAATCATAGTCATATGATGTCATGCATGGATACAAGATGGATTAATGAGTTGTCATTAATAGATGATAGATGAAGATGGATCAATGAGTTGTCATTGATACATGGAACCAAGTTGGATTGATGTAAATATGGCTCATTATTGTATTATCATGGTTAATAAGGAGTACAAATGGATGAACTCCAAAGTGGTCCCCTTATGGTGAAAGCCCTCACAGGAAGATTCTTTGCGGTTGAGTTATCCTAGAAGTATGGTTAGAGAACCCATGCTTAAGTATGGAATAATGAGATCAAGATCAATGAATTTGTAGGTAAGACTATTCTAGATGGATAGTACATGTCATGCCATTTCCGATGGTATGTGGAATGTCACATAGCTCCTCATGGTTTGAGATTTATTGCCTTACGAAGTTGGAGGACCCTCATATGATGTCTTCAAACCCCAAAAGGTCAAAGAAGTCAAAATGATTACAAAGAAGATATTATTTAAATAAAGTGAAGTGAAAAAGTCAAGGAGGATTATTTAAATAATAAAGTAAATGGAGAAATTTCTAATCATGGAAAGTGGTTATAAGAAGGTT
>ML808101.1:321998-334343 GCA_009831015.1 Picea engelmannii | reverse complement strand
AATCTCTCTTCTTTATGGTTAATCAAGAAGATTGGTCCGCCTCACCGAACATTCATTCTTTCGAGGATCACAGTTGTGAGAAGATTCGAAGAATGGTCCATTTTGGAGGTTGGTGCAGGACAGTCATTTCCTTTGGAAATGGTCTGGACAGTCATTCCTTAGGGTAGATTCATTCTCTCCAGGCTACACTTTGTTTAGTGTCGGAGGAATGGCCCAGGGTGGGGAATGGTCCAGGTTCAACAATAAGGGACAGACATTCCTTAGGGCAGACTCATTCTCTCGAGGTTGCACTTTGTTTAGTGCCAAAGGAATGGCCCAGGGTGGGGAATGGTCCAGGCTCAGAAATTATGACAATTATTCTTCCTTGCTTGAGAAGAATAGTCCAGATAGCTCATCATTGATGTTTGACTTTCTAAGTGCAGATGCTCTTCCAGATCTCACATATGTGAGTGGAAGAATGGCCCAGATGATTCAATTTATATCATAACAATGTTTTCTATGCAGGTTGATATCAGATGATTGTTATGGAGACTGTATGTATTTGGACAGTAGATGCATACTATTGTGGTGGATGTGTTCCATTGATTATGATTATATGTCATTGATCAAGTATCTATGTGCTACTTGGTGTGGTAGTGTACCACTGGATAGTAGTTGTGTACTACTATGGATAGACACAGTTGTGTTCTATTGAATGAGTTTGTTCTAATTGCCTTGAAGACTATCGGTAGTGTTGGAAAATGTTTAATCAGCTAGATGGATGATCAATGGACAAAGATTTCCCAGACAGAAAATGGTCCAGGACATTTATTCTTCCAGGACATATGTCCAAATTAGAAGAATGGTTCTTGTGTCACTCTGTGGAGTGAGTGACTTATCCAACATCATGTCTACTTACTTAGATGGAGTATGGTTTCGAGAGATGATGCAGCTGATGACACTGATAGTGATGATGGTGCTCATGATCTAGTCATGAGATAGTCTATACGACCATGTTGATGCTACAGGGTTAATGGTATGTTTGTGCTCAAGACCATTACCTTCAATACCTCCCTAGCTAGGAGGGAGTGTTGATATTATGGTAGCTGTGGGAGGTATTTACCTCCACGTGTAAACCTGACGAGAATAGAATATTCAAGAAAGAAAGAAGAAACCCTAATGAGTTGGCTAATAACCCTAGAAGACAAGTCGGCTTAAGAGGATAACTTGCATTAGGTTATTAGCCTCCAAGAGAAGAAGTCGTCTAGAAGAAATATTATATACTAAATAATTAGTACCCAGAATGAGAAGTCAGCCCTGGTAGTCTGCCAGAGTTAGTATAAATACAGGAGGCCAGTCTTCATTCTGGCCAGTATTCTCAGAACTGCAGAGCACACTTGTGTGCACTGCAGTTGGGCAGTTTTGTGCGCAAGTCTGGAGGAGAGTTGTCGTTGCAGCTGCTGCAGCTAGAAGATTTCATTTTGGCTTGGACTATCTCTTGGTTATGGTTTGGACTATCTGATCAGCTCTTGTTTGGTGCACTATCCTTGGAGAAAGGTGTGCTACCCTTTGTTTGGCTATCTAGCCTAGGGTTTGCTTCTGGAGTGATTCTTTGTCAAGGTTAAGGTGCTCGGAGGGTGGCTTCGGCCTATGGTTGGGTGAAAATAGTGATATTGTCTATGGTAAAATGAGCACATCCATCATATTCTAACAGGTTTATTCTTGTATCCAAAGAGAAAAACAAATGATGCTTTGTCAACAACTTTTGCAGAGAGTAAAGGCAATGTTGAGCAAGTAATGTGCTTTTTCCTTCAGCAAATCCCAAAAAATGATAACCATTGCTTTGATATGCAAGCCAAGAATTTTAACAGAGTTAGAACTATATGTGAAAACAAAAATGAACTTGGTTTGTATCAAGAAACCAAAATGAACACATGTTATATCCAAAATAATCCAAATCGAGACAACATGTGACCAATAAATGCATTCACATAAGTTGGAACCCTTTAAACAGAGGATAAGACAAGTGATGGGCATACACCACACTCTTTCAAACACCAATTTAAACTTAAAACGAGTTCAATCTCAAACTCCCATCAGGGTTGTGTATGTGCCTAGAATAATAGTGATGGATTCAAACCATTTTCCTTATACCCCCTTTTCTCAAAAGTAAAATGTCTTTCAGGAATACACACAATGGAAAGTGATAATATATGAAACAGAGATCCATAACATATATACAAGAAGATAAAAAACAATAATCATTCTTATAAACTGAAAAAACCCATGAATTTCATTCTACAACAACCAATTTCTCCAACAATTTCTCTTTCAAACAATTTCTTATGAGTGAAAGATAGGGAGAGAGAACTTTCACACTCATTAGCAGCCAACTAGAGCCACAACTTCTTCATTTAATAAAAAAAATTACTTGCAAAAGTTGGTGAGTACTTACCTTGTCCATTGGTTGATTTATACCAACTCTTAGGGCCAAGATGGTTGCAGCAACGAACAAGAGAGACAATTTGATGAGTCGAGGTGCATCTCTCTCTACATAGTCGAAAACCAAAATGAAATGACAAGAACCCTATACCAACTAATGTGGTAAAGCATGGACCTAGAAACATTAATTCCCACATCCTCTTGACTTGAATGCATGACCATCTCATCAATTACATACGTTGATATTCCAACCATATCAACTATTCAAACTATGACAAACCATATGGTATTGGCCATCATACCTTATATCAAATCCACTATTTATGATAATATGTAATATGCATTGATTAAGCACATATGTTTTAATACAATGGAACTGACAAACTTTGAAAAACCCAAACATACTTTATACGTTTGCCATGCATTACACATATCAACCACTTATTCCTCGACAACGGATATATTCACATGAACATTGCCAAGTCTAACATAAAAACGAATCTTATCTTGTATCCATATTATATGCATTTCCATTATAACATATATATGTTATGTTTTAAAACCAAATCAAAGCCCATATAACTCCTTAAAATTGTATGCCACTCAAAGCTTCAATCTTGACATACCTTGCATACCATGGTAAGTATGAGCAATAAAACTTTAATCCTTTAATCCATTAGGCATTTAATCATATAGGGAAAAAAAGGTCCATAACCTCTTGTGAATAACTTCATGTATATCATGCTCAATGCTTCCAATCAATGCTACCATGATGTTGAGAAGATAATAGAGTACCTTTTGCAACTTATCAAATGTCATTTTGATCACAAGTTGTATGGCTTTTAAAACTGCCACACAACTAGCTATACAAACTAGTGTTTCGTATAATCTTTTACCATGAACCAAACATATATATAACTTTAAAACATTAATAAAATATCATAGGATGATAGGAATCATTAAGCCATTAATTTTAGATTCCATATTTGGAATGATGCCTCAACCTAAAACTGGTACCATGCCAAAATGTTGAGAGAAAATGTCATATTTGGACTTTATCATTCCAATGTTTTCTCGTAGGGGGGGGGCACCTATTATAGTTATTAATATTAAAAAAATAAAAATAAAATTATATATATATATAGGATTCACAACTCTTTGTGAGCTCTTATAGTAGGTGATGAATCGTGAGTCAACATGTTATTCTTTCATGATGTATTTCATTATGAAATTCTCATCTCGCAATTCTCCTACACTTTTCCATCTACAAATGACCCATACCGATGGTGTGGAAGATTGTTTCCTATGGTCATGACTTCAAGTCAGCCAATAATGTAAATTTAAGGCTATACTAATTCAACAATGGTGACAAATTGTGGATATCATACATAGTATGGCCATAAATAGTCACTATTGTTGAGCTAGTACGACCATGAATTGTCACCATTTTTGGGCTACTCTTCTCCATTTGGAGGAGTGTCAATTTTAGATGGAAAACTTCAATAATTTTGGGACAAGGATTGCATAGTCAAATTCTCATGCAGACAATTATATATCAACATTTACCCAAAATAAATGTTGATTCCATAGCATCCAATGTTGTTTTCCATATAGTATCCTAACACCAATTTATCAACATTTCGTGTAAAAATGATGTTTGGTGAATCTGTAGCATTATGTAAGGAAACTTCACTTGTTTCATTTATATGTCAATTGATTGATGTTTTTATGAGATGGAATACTAGAAATTCATCGACATATCGACATGAAAAATGTATATATTTCAACATGGTATCAATGGTAATGTCTCTATATTTACATTTACAAATCAATGTTAGTTCCTATCTATTTAAAAAGAAGGAAATTTTAGGAAACGGTTGATTTAAACATTGAAACGGTGTTGTAAACTACATCGTTTTTTTACACCAAAAGTAGTAATGAAAAGGTTCCAACTCTAGACAAAGATAAAGGGAAGACCAATTAGAAGATGGTTGTCCTAAGTGAAGTACAAGGTAGAAAGGGAGGATGGAATCATATAGCATTGTAGCAAGAAAAGAGGGTCACAAATAGCGGAAGACGAAGAGGTGCAAAAGGTTCAGGTGTAGCTACCTTATGCATAATACTAGAATCAATGACCATCAAACCAACAAGAAAATAGGACTAAATAAGAACAAGGATGGAAAGATAGGATACCCATGCACTTCTACCAAAGAGGGATTCCATTGGAGAACAAGTGAGAGACGGAAGTCTAGGAGGAGAGATAATCATGGAGGAGACCTTAGTTGTTAACCATCCTTATTAATCAAACCCTACCCAAGAAGATTGTGTTTTCGGTCATGACATGAGGCTTCACATATATGGATGCTCTACAGAAATGAGGAGAAGAGAAAACATCATTTTTTTACCCCAACTATAGTAATGGATGGGAACCAACTCTCAACGAAGAGAAAGGAAATACAAATTATAATATGAATATAGTAAAAAAAGTATAAGTGAGTGAGGGAATATGGAATCCTATATCAAATTTAATATGAAAAGAGGCAGTGGACAAAATTGTCTCAAATAGTGGGAAATGAAGAGGTGCAAAAGGATTTGATGCATATACCCTATTCATATCACTAGAATCAATGAGAATCACACCAATAAGAGAAGAGGACTAAACAAGAACAAGGATATAAGGTTGGGATTCCCATGTAATTCTATCAAAGTTGATTCCATGGGAGAGTGAGGGAGAGAAGGAAGTCAAGGATGAGAGATAAGCATGGAGGAGACCCTAGTTGCTAACTATCCTTCTTAATCAAACCCTACCAAGGAAGATTAGGTTTGTGGTCATGAATCGAACCTTCAAATATATATCTTCAAAGCATGTTTAACAACATCCAATCTCTTCAAACCCCAATAGTTTTCATCACATTGGGTGTCAAAATTATGGTAATAACATCATACATTGGGCTATGTGTCATATGTTTAGGGAAAGGCTATGTGACCCAAAGAAGGAGTGCATTGAGAAGATAACTTGATTTCCTTATTCTAATATTGATACTCAATAATTGCATGTTTCGAGTTTGGAATACATAGCACTTCACTTGCTTGAGGGAAGTGGGTTGGTCACAAATGTCATGAGTTGCATGATAACTTATTGATGGAATAGCCTTAGATATTATTATGGTTATCACACAATTCGTAGCTTGGGAAAATCCCAATGCAAGTAACAAATGTGAGACACAACTAGGAACACCTATCACTGTCACCTCAATAGATATCCCCCTCATTTTAATGAAGGACAAGTCTAACACAAGGGAGGATTCTTGGGTGGCCCTAGGGGGATTACAAGGGGAGAAGCAAGGAGATATGATAATACCCCTATAGGTCAAGGTATAAGATGAGATTGAGGCTTGAGAAGAGATTCTTTAGAGTTAGTAAATGGTTGTCAAGGTTGTGTGCCTGCAAAATAGTGTTAGACAAACCAAACAAGACCAAATCTGATGATATAATCCTCAAGACATGTGGAAAATCAGCAAGAAAACATTTTCTCCCAAAATTGAAGCAGTAAAGAAATATATATCATCAATGAATAAGTTATAATAGTTGAAAATCAAACCATCAAAATCAAGTATATGATATTGGAAAATAAAGCTTGCAACTAGTACACAATGTTCCAATGTTTAGACCAAGACTTTGATGATAAATTAGGGTTGTTAATGAGTGTTATCAACAAGTATTTATGACAACCCAATGGCTCTAGAAAACTTGTGTTACAACAGAAAGTTCTAGCCACATAAATTATCATGTAAACCACCCAATCTCTTGTTACCAATAGAACAATTATCACACCTTAGAAGTAATTTTCAACGGTAGAAAAGTTGGAAAAGAGTATGAACGAGTGATTTTGTTGCAGCCCTAATGGTTGTAGATTAATGTTTGTTACAAAAACACAACCACTTATCCAATTAAGACACCCTTAGAGGACGAGAGAGCCAATAGCATATAGAATTTAAATCCAACCTTGAACAATTCATTCTCTTAAATTTCATGTTTACCAATGCAACAATATTCAATCTCCAATGCAATTGTGACCTTATCTATTGGGTTAATGAAGTCTCTTTCTTGATCACAACCAATTTAAACTAGAATTTAATGATCTCATAGGGGTGTAAACCCTCTCACTCCTTAGAAAAGATAAACCCTAACAATTTTTTTCCACAAGGGTGTAAACCCTCTTACTCCTTGTAGCAATCCTTAAGCCCTTTCAATAACAATAGAAAACATTTCCTTGATGGAGGATGTATGCCCTTATACTCCTCCAAGGGTTTGATAATATGACCTTGAAATTAAGAATAAAAACACAAAATTGCATAAAATCCTTACCTAATCCAAGAAAATATCATGCAAAACCCTTACTTATCAAAGATATTCCAATGATTTTCCAAGAAGAAGCATCCAAGAGAAATTGCTAGCCTTTATTCCACTAATACAAAAGTATAGAATCCATTTTTGCACAAGAAACAAGATATAGTGAATTGCCCAAGAGGGACAAAATTTCAATCCAAGAGAGATTTATCAAGTGATGAGTTAAGATTTTGTGACAAGTGACATTTTGTGACAAGTGACTTGCCTCATATTTATATGACGAAAACCAAGCCCTAGTTTGTCCACTTTACAATTAAATCCATGATTTTAGGTCTAAAACCTAAGTTACAATGCTTAATTGACAATACGTCTTGATGTTTTGCCCACATAGGCTACAAAATGACCAAAAATAACAAAATTAGGACATTGGCCCATAAACTCTCTCTCCAAAGAGGAAAGTGTTATAGAAAATCCTCCAAAGGCTAGGACGTCAAGTTAGAAGAGTACCACATCATCCTGAAATCAAGCAATGGAGTGGGGCTTCAATCCCACAACACCACCAAGTGTGCCTAAATGGTAAAACGTCCCCTCAAAGTATGATGGCATGCTCCAAGAAGATGACGTTTGGGCATAGGAGGGTGATGTCGCCCCTTGTTTATGTATTTAGGCCATGTCCAAGTTCTAGAGACTTCATTTCAAGTGCAACGTTCATCTTTCAAGGCCTCCAATGAGTGGGGTGCTACATCCAATGAATGGGCTTTCGAGCCCCTATGGAGTTCCAAGTGGCCTAATTCCTCCATGAATATCTTTCACCAGGAAAGGACCTGCAAAGACAAACAACTACTCCCTCCAAGGGTCGACAAGTCACATGTATCATTCCAAGTAAGACACATTTAATAAAAGAACCACCAAAACATGTGCATTATATCCCCTCTTTTCAAACTAAACAAATGCTCAAAGTCCTTATAAAATTTTATAAATTTAAGAATGGGAGTGTTGTCATGGTGCCCTATTGGGTAGGCCAATCCCCAAGTCAAGGAGTGTTTCCCAAGAATACCCTCTCTAAGTCATGTAGTGAATATGAGGTATACAGGGATATGATTTTTGGGTATGGGGTTCTTGACATATCAAGGTCTCATATTGTCTCATCTATCGGTGCCTTTGTGGAGGGTGTGTTGCACCCTTCATTTTCAATTAAACATTTTTCCAAGCCCTTTGTTTCCTTTCATTTATTATGGTTTGAACATTCAGTGTTATGTGCAGGGAAATTAAAAGAGAACCACAATGCCACTTGAAGTTAGAATGCACTGAGTTCCATATGCACTAGAAATTAAGAGACGCCACAATGCATTCCCCCATCAAGAGGGACACTTTTTTAATTAATTTTATTTTAAAGGTCCTTCATTTTTATGGAGAGTCGTTTCATTTCTCTCAGGAACTTAGGGAGAGAATTTAGAATTATTAGTTTTGGATTTTGATTTTTTCCAGCTACAACAGCTCTAGGCCTTTAGACCCTTCTTCCAATGAAATTAGGTACAATCCCTTCTTGGAGTCAATGCCCCTAAAAACCAAAAATATGAGGAAAATGAGGGTAAAAAGGTGTGAAAAGCGGTAAGTATGTGTGGGAATGGTACGATGACCCTTCAAGGAGACCTCCTAGTAGCAACCCTTTCCCCAAGGGTGACCCAATTACTAGGAAACCATGTCAACCACTAAGGTGAAATGAGGCAAAAGGTATAATTTCCAATAAAATGTTCTATAATCAAGAAAGTGTAAGTTTTAAACCTGCGAAGTAAAGCAATGCATATATATTCTTAAGAAAAATAGAAATTAATCAATGGCTCATTCACATAGTACACAAAGATTTATATTGGAAACCCTCAACCGGGGAAAACCTTTTTTTTTATTCATTATATCAAATTTCACCATTCACCATACAATATATACAATGTTTTTAGGTATTTCGTAGATACCAAAACCCTAATCCCTTAATTCGGGATTAATTTAGAAAACCACTAAAAATAGCAAAAACCACCCAAAAAAAAAATTGGGGCACTGCCCTGAACGTTGCACGTAACCAAGGGGGGCCATACCTACCCCCCCCCCCCTTGGGGACCCCCTAGGAAGCGCCTGATGCACATGACACAAAGAGCAGTTGTCGAACCTGACGCACCCACACACACACATGCAAAGAATATAACATATACCCAACATTCTCCCACTTGTTGTTTTCTTTGCATCCAAGGGTCCACAGGGTTATATAGTCAACAATGCCCATTGTTACTCTACACTAGGAGAAATTTTTTGTGCTCACAGAAGTTTTCAATAAATCTGCAACATTCTTCAAAGTGCCAACCTTTTCTAGCAACACCTTCTTTTCCTCAACCATGTCTCTCACAAAGTGATACTGAACATCAATATGATTTGTCTTCGAATGATAAGTTGGGTTCTTTTCCAGGAAAATTGCACTCTGACTGTCACACTCTAATCTCACTGCTTTTTGTACCAACCCAATACCTGAACACAATCTCAGTAACCATATTGCTTCCTTGTTTGCATGAGTGGCTGCCATGTATTCATCTTCTGTAGTTGAGAGTGCTACTACAACTTGTTTTTTTCTCATCCAACTGATTGCTCCTCCAAATAGGTTAAACACATACCCACTTGTAGATATTATGCGATCCAGATCTCCAGACCAGTCTGCATCAACAAATTCATGTATGTCCACCACTCTGTCCAATCCTGGTCTTCCTTGGTAGCACAATCCATAATTGGTAGTGCCACACAAATACCTAAAGACCCTCTTTACTGTTGTCCAATGCTCCTTCCCTAGTTTTGACATATACCTTCTCAAAACTCCCACTGGACGTGCAATGTATGGTCTAGTACAGACCATTGCATACATCAAACTGCCAACTTCACTGGCATACAGAACATGGGACATGTCCTCTTCTTCTTCCTGTGTCTTGGGACACTAATCTGCAAATAACTTTACACCTATAGGAATAAGAACCTTGATCAATTTACTTCCATGCATATTAAACCTTTGCAATATCGTCTCAACATATTTTCTCTGATTCAACCAGAGTTTCTTGTTTGCACAATCTATTTTAATCGCCATTCCCAGAATGAAGTTAGCACCACCGAGATCCTTCATGTCAAATTTGGAGGATAGTTGCAATTTCACCTCCTTGATAACATCCATGTTATTTCCTACCAACAACATGTCATCAACATACAACACTACATAAATGAAGTGATTACCAACCTGCTTGGAATATACACAGTGATCAACCTTGCTTCTCACAAATCCCAATCCAAGGATGTATGTTTCAAACTTTTGGTACCACATCCTAGGTGATTTCTTCAGACCATATAGTGACTTCTTTAGCTTACAGGCCAACTCTTTATTTCCCTTTACTACAAAGCCTTATGGCTGCTTCATGTAGATTTCTTCTTCCAGATCCCCATGTAGGAATGATGTCTTCATATCCATCTGTTCCACTTCAAGATCAAAAGTAGCAGCAATAGATAAAATAAATCTAATAGAAGTTAACTTAGCAACAGGAGAAAAAATCTCACCAAAGTCAATTCCCTCTACCTGGGAATAACCTTTTGCTACTAGTCGAGCTTTGTATTTCTCCACTTTTCCTTTTGCATTAAACTTCATCTTAAACAACCATTTTCTACCGACATATTTTATTCCAGCTGACAACTCAACTATATCCCATGCCTCATTCTTATCCAAGCCATCCATTTCTTCAACCATGGCCTTCTTCTAGAGTTTACTATCCTTTGAATTCATTGTTTCCCTGACAGTTCTGGGATCATCATCAGTAATAGATAAATCAAAATTGGAACGGAAATCAGGTGGAATATACCTTTCTGGTTGCCTTCTTTCTCTCAGTGATCTCCTCAATACTGGGGTATGAGGTTCTTCTTCTTCTGTTGCTTCATCTTCTTCAGATGATTTAGATTTTGCATCATTCAACTCTAGCTCTATTTTCTCAGGTTCGTCTTGCCTTGGTAGGAAATCTTGTTTGGACACATCTTTTACCTCTCTAAAAAAAACATCCCGACTATAAACAATCTTCTTAGTTGTTGGGTTCCAAAGCTTATAACCTTTCACACCATCTTTATAACCAATAAAGATACACTTTTCATCTTTTTTTATCCAGCTTACTCCTATTTTCCTTTGGAACATGTACATAAGAATCACAACCAAACACTCTAAGATGTTGAAGAGAGGGTTTCTTTTTAGTAAATACCTCGTGTGGATTTTTTTCATCTAACGCTGATGAAGGTGATTGATTGACCAGGTAACATGTTGTACCCACTACCTCTGCCCAAAATTATTGTCCTAACTCGACACCGCTAAGCATGCTCCTTGCTTTTTCAATTAGTGTCATGTTCATATTTTCTGCAACTCCATTATGTTGAGGAGTGTATGGAGTAGTCGTATGCCTTGCTATACCACACTTCTTACAGAATTCTTCGAATTCATTTCTGCAGAATTCTCCACCATTATCTGTTCTCAATACCTTTATTTTCTTCTCTGTCTGATTTTCTACCAGAGCCTTAAACTCTTTAAATTTATCAAATACCTCAGATTTCTTTCTAAGAAAATAAATCCATGTGTTCCTGGAGAAATCACCTATGAATGAAACATAATACACAGACTTACCTAGTGATGGAACAGGCACAGGTCCAAACACATCACTGTGTATCAACTCTAAGATCCCCTTTGCTCTTGTAGCACCAGATGGGAATCTTACTCAATTATGTTTACCATATATGCAATGTTCACATAAATCAAAATCCAGAGTGCAATTAGACATACCTTCAACCATGCCTTTACCATGTAGTGTTCCAAGGCCCTTTTCTCCAATATGCCCCAGTCTTTGATGCCACAACATGGTCTTCTTTTCAAGGATGGTATTGGTCTTGTCTTCTTTATTTGCCTTTTCAAGGACAATGAAACTATTACACCCATTAGTATAATTTCTTCCCAACAACTTGTATAGAGTTCCACACCGAACTCCCCTCATCAACACCATTGCTCCTCGTACCATCTTGCAAGTGTTATTTCCAAATACAGTATCCACTCCTGCATCATCCAACTTTCTTACAAATATTAGGCTCCTGGCAAGTTTTGGAATGTGCAGAACCCCAGGGAGAGTTTTAATCCTTCCATCTTTTAGCAACAACTTAACCCTTCCACGTCCCATGATTTTGGTTGTCGAGTCATCTCCTATGAATACATCACCACCATCGTATTTTTCACATTCATAGAACCACTCCCTATGAGGAGTCATATGGTATGACACACCTAAGTCGATCAACCATACATCATTGTTTGCATGTGTACCTGTAGATGCCAGGTAAACATCACCTCCTTCTTCAGTGGAGGTTTTCACCTTTGTGGAAGAGGTACTATCATATCCCTTTGGTTTTTCAACCTTCTTAGACTTGCAATATTTCTTATAATGCCATGTTTTACCACACTTCTAGCATTTCCTCAAATATTTTCCTGGAGACTTAGATCTACCTGTAGATTTAGATCTCCCCACCGAA
>ML808101.1:276412-317791 GCA_009831015.1 Picea engelmannii | reverse complement strand
ACTCTAACCTTTACTTCAAAATCATGAACAATGAGCTAGTAATCTTACTGCTATATGTGGATGACTTATTCTTAACTGGAGAAGAAAATCTCATCACTGAATGTAAAAAGAGACTTGCCTCGGAATTTGAAATGAAAGACCTTGGGCTAATGCATTATTTCTTAGGTCTTGAGGTATGGCAGAGTCTAGAGAGGATCTTCCTTAACCAAGGGAAGTATACGGTCGAAATCTTGAAGAGATTCAACATGTTGGAATGCAAGCCCGTGAATACACCCATGGAAGCGAAGTTGAAGATGTTGGTCGATACTTCATCAGAATTGATTGATGCCACACTGTACAAACATATTATTAGATCGATGATGTACCTGGCGAACACCAGACCAGAGATTTGTTTTGTCGTGAACACCTTGAGTCGGTTTCTGGTAGATCCCAGATGTGTTCACCTAGTGGATGCAAAACATGTGATGAGGTACCTTAAAGGTACAATAGATTATGGTCTCAGCTATGATGGAGATCATGATTTCACATTGAGTGGATATACTGATGCAGATTGGGCAGGAAGTGCTTCTGACAGGAAAATCACTTCAGGATGTTGTTTCAGTTTGGGATCAGCTATGATCTCATGGTAGAGTAGGAAGCAATCTAGTATTGCTCTCAGCACAGCAGAAGCAGAATACATTGATGTATGTTCTGCTAGCTACGAAGCTATATGGCTTCGAAATTTGTTGACTAGTCTATTCGACCTAGAGATGGAAGCAACCTCGATCCTATGTGACAACCAGAGCTGCATAAAGATGACAGAGAATCATGTATTACATGATAAGTCGAAGCACATAGAGATACAATATCATTACATATGTGACATGGTGCAGAGAGGAGCCATAAATCTCCAGTACATTAGCACGGATGAACAGGTTGCTGACATGTTGACCAAGCCCCTATCTCGTGTGAAGTTTGAGTACTTCCGAGACAAGCTTGGCATAGTCCGAAAGGACCTTCCTCGAAAGGGGAGTAGTTGTTGTGATGAGATATTCCTTGCTTCCGACCTTGTGGTTGTGACGTAAAGCAGGACGTGTACCTTTCTTCTGACCTAGTTGTCAGATGTAAAGAAAGATGAGATGTTCCTTGCTTCTGACCTAGTTGTCAGACGTAAAGCAAGATGGGATGTTCCTTGCTTCTGACCTAGTTGTCAGACGTAAAGAAAGATGAGATGTTCCTTTCTTCTGACCTAGTTGTCAGACATAAAGAAAGATGATGTGTTCCTTGCTTCTGACCTAGTTGTCAGACGTAAAGCAAGATAATGTGTTCCTTGCTTCTAACCTAGTTGTCAAACGCAAAGAAATATGATGAGTACCTTGCTTCTGACCTGATGGTTGTGACGTAAATCAGGATGTGTACCTTTCTTCCGACCTGATGGTTGTGACGTAAAGCAAGATGATATGATGAGACTAGCACTGAGATTCCAGTTAGATAGTTGTGACGTAAAGCCAGTCTAGTATCCTGCTTCCGACCAGATGGTTGTGACATAAAGCAGGACGAGTATCTTGCTTCCAGCTTGAGTGATGTGACGTAAATCAAGACGATGAGATGAGACTAGTACTGTGCTTCCAGCTTGATAGCTATGACGTAAAGACAATCTAGTATCTTGCTTCCAGCTTGAGTGTTGTGACGTAAAGAAAGACATTGAGATGAGACAAGTATTGAGCTTCCA
Source organism: Picea engelmannii (assembly GCA_009831015.1). Taxonomy (NCBI): domain Eukaryota; kingdom Viridiplantae; phylum Streptophyta; class Pinopsida; order Pinales; family Pinaceae; genus Picea; species Picea engelmannii. Next base: position 316,080 of record ML808101.1, on the reverse strand, counting down.
GCTTGACAGTTGTGACGTAAAGCCAATCTTGTATTATGATGAGCCAGCCTTGTACTATGATGGTGATGATGTATCAATTTTTATACTAATACATATTGATGCAGATGATGATCGCATTCCTTTGAGAATGACGATGTTGCCGATGAAGAAAAATTCTGATGATTTATAGATATGCCAGTCAGTGTTCCAAGATGATATTGATGATGTTTTCCTCTCACCCACTTAATGTTGTTGATGATGTTGTCCTGTCTCTCTCGCATGATGTTGTTGAAGAATACCCTTCTTGTTAAGGGGGAGTGTTGAAAAAATGTAACTACAAAGTGTATTCTTATTATTATTGATATATTATTCATAGGATCAATCCCCATTGTGGATTGATCATGTCAGTTATTGTAATAGGACCAAATCCCCTTTTGTGGATTGGTCAAAAGACAATTGTAATAGGAAGAATAAGAAGTTGGCCCCAACAGATATTAAAGAGGCCCAGAAATATAATAAAGTTGGGTTTACCCACCCAGTTTGAGAAATCGGCCATGCCAGTGAAGAGACACTTCACACGTGCCAGACTTGTATAAATAAAGAGGTCAATGTCTCACTTAGACACACAACTCACTTTCTCATTGAGAGACAAGTTTTAGATCTGTTGTTGGAGAAGAAGGAGAGAGAGTGGTGCATATCTGGGAGAGGACTTTCTATATTAGTTTAAGAGATCTCTTGGCATTGTATTGGCTATCTATATTAAGGAAGTTTTTTTGGGTTTTCTTCCCCTAGAGGGTTTCCCAGGATAAATTTTGTGTCTCTTGTGATTGTGTATTTCTCAGTGATCTTAGATTATCCTATTGTTATCTAATGAAATGCAAACAACTATAATAATGGCTTAAACATTAACACATAAGATGATACGGTTTCTTTCGAAGAAACAACTTGTTTACCAGGGACTTTGATTGATACAAATTCCCCAACTTATCCCATAGTTCCTTGGTTGTAGATTCTCCTGAGATATTCAACAACACCGAATCTGCCAGGCAGAGTCAAATAGTACTCCTTTCTCTTTTGTCTAAATTCTCCCAATCTTCCTTCGACATACCAGTAGGTGGTGTACTAGTAGTTTGTGTACTAGTAGGTTGTGTACCAGTAGCCTGTGTGCTAGTAGACGGTGTACCAGTAAGATGTTTACCAAGATCCACAACGATCCATTGTTCTTTGTCTACAAGAAGGTCCTCCATCTTGAGCTTCCATAGCTCAAAGTTTTTACCATTGAACTTCTCTATCTCGATTCTAGATGAGCTCGCCATTCCTCTTTCTATACTCAAATATCCATTGCAAAATCTCCCACTAAACCCAGGTTTATCACATACCCAAGATAAACTTGATCTATCAAGACCGAGTCAAACCCTCAACAACAAAGGCATCCCTCTGAAGCTAAAAACGAGCTCTGATACCACATGTAAGTTTTAAACCTGCGAAGTAAAGCAATGCATATATATTCTTAAGAAAAACATAAATTAATTAATGGCTCATTCACATAGTACACAAAGATTTATACCGGAAACCCTCAACCGGGGAAAACATTTCTTTTTATTCCTTATATCGAATTTCACCATTCACCATACAATATATACAATGTTTTTAGGTATTCCGTAGATACCAAAACCCTAATCCTTTAATCTGCGATTAATTTAGAAAACCGCTAAAAATAACAAAACCTGCAGTTGTCGAACCTGACACACCCACACACACACATGCAAAGAATATAACATATACCCAACAAAAAGGACCCTTTGCAACATGCTCAAATGCTTCAATTATTAAAGTGACACTTACCATGAGACTAGACTTGTTACCTCATGAACCAAGACGTGTTGTCCTTTCTAGGCCAAGCTAGTGTGGTAGATGTTGTTATGTTGTTGTTGATGCATGGTGATGTGTGGTGGAGAGGAGGGCCTATGTCTACTAAATGTGGGCTCAGTTGGTTCTCTGGCTCTCAACACTCCATGTTTTCTATCTGCGAGTCTCAAGACATTATCTCCTTAGTTATCCCTAGCCTGGGGGGTAACATTTGGCTCCTACATGGGAACATGTGCTCGCTATAAAGTACATGAAAACCTCACAAGCATATTTTAACAAAAAGATCTAAGACCAAGAGAGCATTGTACACCAGTATGAGAGAAAGAATGGACCTGCCTACAAATAAGAACACCCTATGTAAGCTCACTATTTATAGAAGAAACTTTCATACAAATAAACCTTGCATCTATAGTGAAGAGATGATAAATAAGCTTACCCAAGGCAAATGAAAATCCACGGAGCGGAATGGTTGATGAGCTTAAGAAACAAGCAATAGTGAGATGAGGTAAACCATTGGGTTAATGGACAAGGTATTAAATTATTGAGTTTGATGTTACTTCACCCCTTTACATGAGTGATTTGTCCTCTAGTGATGAATCATTCAATTAGAGAGTTCAATAGCCTCCCAGGTAAGTGATTTTTATTTTAGTGAATCGTTGAGCTAGGGAATATTTCTCGTGTTGGATGAGTGATTTATCTTTTTTTGTTGGGTTAGAGAGTAGTAAACCCAAAATTATGCACCAACATCAAAAATATTTCCAAGTAAAATGTGCAAGCACCAAATCGCTAAGGTAAAGGCTCTTCAAGGTGGAAACATTGGGTTAAAGCGTTGACTTGATATGCTAAGTGAGTGATGTAAGGCCTCTTCCATACATACCGATGAAAATACATTCCATGCTTACCAAAAAAAAAAAATATTGAGCTAAGGAATCGTTGAGTTCAAGTGCTAAGTCACCGATATGATTCGACTTTGATCAGAGCTATCTTGGCTTTGTTGTTGTTGAAATATTGTAACTTCAAAGAATATTCTAATTATATTTGAGTTATTATTGTATAGATCAAATCGCCTTTTGCGGATTGATCAAGTCGGGCCTTATGTAAGATCAAATTCTCTTTTGTGGATTGGTCAAATTGTATTTGTATAGTGGTATTTGTAAAGTCAGTCCCTAGTAATTATAAAGTGGTTTTAGCCCTTCTAGGAGAATTTGTCTCAACCAAGTGAACAGACACAACCCTAGCGCCATCTCACACTTGTATTTATATGTGAGGTTGGTGTCTCATTTGAACACACTCACTCACTCATCTAGTGCGCATATCTTGAAGGCAAATGCAGTTGCAAGAAAAAGTCTAACGAAGGAGAAGAGAGGTGCATGCTTGGTCTTGGTCTATATTTGGTGTTTTGGTCTTAGTCTTGGCATTATATTGGCAATCTATTATTGAGGAAGTTTTGTTGGGTTTTCTCCCCCATGACGGTTTCCTGGGATAAAATGTTGTGTACCTTGTGATTGTGTTTCTTTCAGTGATCATTTTTATATTGTTGTTTTGGAAATGCATTGAATGCTCATGAAATTTGGAAATAACCTAATAACAACAGTAAAACTTAACATGGTATCAGAGATTGACTGAATGGATCATCTTTCACTAGGTGTCTTGACGTTTCTGTTGGCGTACAAGAAAATTAGGGATTTTTACTACAGAGGAAGTTTTGACCAAAGACCACATGGGGAAGTGTGTCTTTCCCTAGCACATCTTTTGGCAGCTTGAGCGAAATTTTTCAGTCACTAGTTTCTCTGGAAAGTAAGACCCTCATTTTGACTGGTACCGAAAAACCAAAAGTATCAATCCAGAATTGCGCAGGTCAAGTTTCAAGGGATAAAACTTGGAATTTTCTAAAATCGTTTGCTCCAACAAACTCACCTCATTCCAGTGCATCTCTTGGTGAGCTCAATTTCATTTTCTAAGCACTTTCATTTTCTGGTCATTTTCTTAGCTCCAGGTCAAGATGTCTGCAAGCACCAAGATTGTTGACAAGTTAGAAGGTGTGGAAAATTCTCGTGCCTGGAAGTACAGAATTTGACTCATTCTTGAAGAGAATGACCTTGCAAAATTCATAAAATAAAATGTACCAGAGCCGGAAGAAAATGCAGCCAAAGAGAAGTACAAGAAGGATACGATTAAGGCTAAAATAATAATTGCAAATTCCATTAAATACCACTTGATCCCTCAAGTGTCTTCTAAGAATACTCCAAAAGATATGTTTGATTCCCTAACTAGAATGTATGAAGAAAGGAACATCAATCGAAAGATAAACTTGAGAACCCAACTCAAGAATACAAAGAAACAAAAGGAGAAACAATTCAAGACCATTTCTCTAGGGTTTCTCAATTCAAGGAACGGTTAGAGGAAATTGGAGATAACCTAGATCAATATGAACTCGTGATGACAACTCTTAATGGTCTCACAAGACCTTGGGATGCCTTCATCCAAATTGTTTGTGCAAGAAAAGAAAAACTCAAATTTGACCATTTATGGGAATAATGTGTTCAAGAAGAAGCAAGAGTGACTAATCTAGAAGTTTTTCTATTAAGAGATCAAGATTGAGCCCTAGATTATCATGCTAAAGGTGGAAAGGGAAAGTCTCATTTTCAAAAGGAGACTCACTTTCATAAAGAATATCACTCTCCAAAAAGATTCCAGAAATATCATAAGGGTAAAAGAAAGGGAAAAGATTTATCCTCCTACCAGTGTTATCATTGTGATAAGATGGGACACATTGCTAAGAATTGTCCTGCCAGAAGGGGAGAATACACGAGGATAAATAAAACAAGACATCATGCCCATGCATCTGAAGATGATGAGCCACCCAAGAAGTTAGCTAAAGAAGAGATTGAATAATATGTTTTGTTTTCCGCTCTCGCAGGATTTGTGACACCTAGAGAAGATACTTGGCTCATATATAGTGGTGCCTCTAAGCACATGACAGGTCAGAAGAATACTCTCTCCATCCTTATAGAAAAGGACTCCCTTCAGAAAGTTTCACTTGGAGATGATTATCAGTACCCTATCAAAGGAATGGGAGAAGCCATCTACAAACTTGATTCAGGAACTATGATGAGAATGAAGGATGTACTCTATGTACCAGGTTTGAAAAATAAAAAACTTTCTATCTCAGCTCTAGATAAGAAAGGTTTCAGGATTTCATTTGTAGATGATGAAGTTCTTATGTGATCTAAAGGAAAAGCTATAAAATATGCATCTATTATTGGAATAGAAGAAGGTGGTTTGTACAAGTTAAAGGGTCACTCAGATGTAGCCTTGACTCACTCTATTGAAAGTCCTTGTGAACTTTGGCATAGAAGAATAGCTCACATCAACTACAAAGCCTTACCATATGTGAGCAAGGTAGTTACAGGTTTACCAGAACTAAAGGTTGATCATGAAGGTGTATGCAAGGGATGTGCACAAGGAAAGAACTCAAAGAATCATTTTCCAAAGAGAGACAATAAAGCAGAAGGAATTTTGGAAATTTTTCACTCAGATGTATGCGGTCCAATGACATCAGCGTCTCTAAGCGGGTATGTATACTATGTATCTTTTATTCATGATTACTCTCGTAAGACTTAGGTTTATTTCTTGAACTCAAAAGATCAAGTACTTGGAAAGTTCAAGGAATTCAAAGCCTTGGTAGAAAACCTCTCTGAAAGAAAAATCAAGATCCTCATGTCAGACAATGGAGGAGAGTACACTTCAAGAGAATTTGGAAACTTTTGCATAGCTTTCGGGATTAAGAGGGATCTCACCACTCCTTATAATCCTCAACAAAATGGTGTAGCAGAAAAAAAGAATAGAACAATTATGGAAGCAGTAAATACTATGATTCATGATCAATATCTTCCAATGCACTTGTTGGTTGAAGCAGCAAGAACATCAGTATATGTCTAGAACAGATTATCCCACAGTGCACTTGGATACAAAACCCCCGAAGAAATGTTCACCAGAAATAAGCCAGAAGTTAACCATCTCAAAATATTTGGTTTTCCAGTATTTGTACACATTCCAAAAGAAAAGAGAACTAAGTTGGATCCTTCAGGAAAGAAGGGAATATTTGTTGGATACTGTGAGGTCTCTAAGGCATTAATAATATACATACCAGGATACCATCATATTGAGATCAATAGAGATGTAACCTTTGATGAAGATGAAACACTTAAGAGATCAAGAAAATGTCATCTTGAGGAAGTATATGAAGAAGAACATGTGACTCTCAGAGTTACAAAACCCGTAAAGGAAGTTGCATTTACCCCTGATGATGAGATTCCAAAAGATCATGGTATGATAGAATCTCAGGAACCTCCCCGTATGACGATCTCTCACAAGAGAAAGCCAGCTTGGGTGAAATAACTTATTCAAGATGTAGAGAAGTATGGTTCCCTAGAAGGAACCATGAGACAAAGAAAGAATCCTAATCCATTCTCCAGCTATATGGCCTTGATGTGTGATCTCGTAGAAAAGGAACCTACTTTCTTTGAAGAAGCCATTCAGAAGAAAGAATGGATGGACGCCATGACAGAAGAATACCATTCCATTATGAATAATGATGTATGGGAAGTAGTTCCCAAACCAAAGAACAAACATGTGATATCTTCCAAATGGATATACAAAATAAAAACATGTAGCAGACGAAAGCATTGAAAAACATAAGGAAATATTTGTGGCTCATGTATTTTCTCAAAAGGAAGGTATTGACTATGAAGAAACACTTGCTCATGTAGCCAAATACACTTCTATCAGAACCGACATATCTCTTGCAACCAAAATGAAGTGGAAGTTGCTCTAGATGGATGTGAAAACATATTTATTAAATGGTGTTATTGAAGAAGAAGTGTATATAGAGAAACCACAAGGGTTTGAAGTTGAAGATAGAAAGATTCATGTATGCAAGTTGACGAAAGCTTTGTACGGGTTGAAGCAAGCTCCTAAAGCTTGGTATGGCAGAATTTATAGTTTCATGGCAATCTTAGGCTTTACCAAGAGTAAAGTTGATCCTAACCTTTACTTCAAGGTTATGAATGATGAGCCAGTTATATTGCTACTATATGTGGATGATTTATTCTTGACAGGAGAAGAAAAACTCATCACAAATTGCAAGAAAACGCTTGTTGCAGAATTTGAGATGAAATACCTAGGCCGGGTGCATTATTTCTTAGGTCTTGAAGTTTGGCAGAGCCCAGAGAAGATCTTCCTTAACCAAGGAAAGTATGTAGTTGAAATATTGAAGATATTTGACATGTTGGAATGTAAATCCATTACCACATCCATGGAAACAAATTTTTATCTCCCGGTTGATACTTCGTTAGAGTTGGTTGATGCTACTCTAAATAGACAGATTATTGGTTCGTTGATGTATATGACGAATACCAGGCCAGATATATGATTTTTTGTGAAACCCTTGAGTCATTATATGGTGGAGCCCAGACGTGTTCACCTTGTAGCTCCAAAGCATGTGATGAGATACCTTAAGGGTACGTTGGATTATGGTCTATGTTATATTGGAGATCATGACTTCATATTGTATGGTTATACTGATTCAGATTGGGTTGGAAGTGCTTCAGACAGAAAGAGCACTTCAAGATGTTGTTTCAGTTTAGGGTTAGCCATGACTTCATGGCAAAGCAGGAAGCAATCCATTATTTCTCTCAGCACGACAGAAGCGGAGTACATTGCATCTTGTTCCTCCAGTTGTGAATCCATATGGCTTCGAAATTTGTTGACAGGTATGTTCGATCTGGAGATGGAAGCCATCGTGACTCTATGTGATAACCGAAGTTGTATAAAGATGACAGAGAACCCAGTGTTCCATGATAAATCAAAGCACATAGAGATCCAGTACCACTACACTCATGATATGGTGTAGAGGGGAGTTGTAAAGCTCCAATATGTTGGCACAGATGAGCAGGTAGCAGATGTGTTGACTAAGCCTCTGTCTCATGTGAAGTTTGAGTACTTTCGAGACAAGCTTGGTATTGTATGAAAGGACTTCCCTCCAAAGGGGGAGTGATGTTGATGATACTATGGTATCTTAACCAACAACGGGTAGCTCTATTAAGATTTTATATCCTAGGGAATATTATGATTCTTGGGAAGATCTCGAAGGTCCGGTAAGGACGGTCTGTCAGAGTACATGTGCATGTATATGTCAGTTGTGGTCAGTAGTGGTAGCTCAGTTAGGATTTTATATCCTAGGGAATCTTATGATTCTTAGGCATATCCTGAAGGTATGGTAAGGACGGTCTGTGAGAGTACCATGTGGTAGCTTGTTGGGATTTTATACCCTAGGGAATCTTATTATTCCTGGGCAGATCTCAAAGGTCTGGTAAGGATGGTCTGTCAGAGTACCAAAAATGTTGTTGTTAATGCACCTGTCTCATTCTGTTTCCACATGTTGATGATGATGTTCCAACTTCGTGTTGTTGAAGATGTTGTTCCAACTTTGTGTTGTGGATGATGTTGTTGTTCCAGATTCGTGTTGTTGATGATGTTGTTACAACTTCATTTTGTTGATGATGTTGTTGTTCCAGCTTCGTGCTATTGATATTTATGTTTCACCTTCATGTTGATGATGTTGATGATGATGATGATGATGTTAATCCAACTCCATGTTGTTAACGATGATGATATTGATGATGAGAAAAACTTCCAATGATTTATAGATGTGTCAGTCAGTGTTCCAGATGTTGATGATGATGTTTTCGTCTCCTTCTCTTGATGATGTTGTATTGAGTCATGTCAATAGAATACCCTTCTCGTTAAGGGGGAGTGTTGAAATATTGTAACTTCGAAGAATATTCTAATTATATTTAAGTTATTATTGTATAGATCAAATCCCCTTTTGCGGATTGATCAAATCAAATATTGTATAAAATCAAATCCCCTTTTGTGGATTGGTCAAACTATATTTGTATAGTGGTATTTGTAAAGTCGACCCCTAGTAATTATAAAGTGGTTTTAGCCACTTCTAGGAGAAGTCAGCTCAACCAAGTGAAGAGACACAACCCTAGCGCCATCTCACACTTGTATTTATATGTGAGGTTGGTGTCTCATTTGAACACACTCACTCACTCATCTAGTGTGCATATATTTGAAGGCAGTTGCAGTTGCAGGAAGAAGTCTAACGAAGGAGAAGAGAGGCACATGCTTGGTCTTGGTCTTAGTCTTGGAATTGTATTGGAAATCTATTATTGAGGAATTTTTGTTGGGTTTTCTCCCCCAATGAGGGTTTCCCAGGATAAAATGTTGCTTACCTTGTGATTGTGTTTCTTTCAGTGATCCTCTTTATATTGTTGTTTTAGAAATCCATTGAATGCTCATGAAATTTGGAAATAACCTAATAACAGCAGTAAAACTTAACAGTTGCTACCCAAGGAGAAAAATCCATTGTCTACAAGGTATTGATCATCATTGACAAGCTCCACACAAAGCTAACTTCACACAAAAAACCGACAAAAAACTCATTACTACAATCAATTTGTTGATGTTTTTTTGGTAGATACGAGAGGTATTTTCCTCCTAGACAACCTTTCTTAGAAGAGAAGAAAATTATGGAAGTCAAAGGAAGACTATTGAACAGTGGAAGAACACCCCAGAAGAGAAGTCGGCCCACAGGAAAAAGAATAAGCAGAATTAGAACCTCCAGAAAGAGAAGTTGGCCCATAGGAAAAAGATAAAGGGAAAAATAGAATTTCCCAAAGAATAAGTCGGTCCAACAAAAGTGACTTGAAGGATATAAATAAGGAGACTTCTTGATCATTTGGAGACACGCACTCACTCATCTCTCACTCAAGAAGAAGACACTAATCTGAGGCAAGGAAGGAATTTGTAACACTGCAGCTCTTGGAGTTCTTGGTTATTCTTGGTGGTGATTTCTTTAGTGCACTCTCCTTGGAAGAGGTGTGTTATCTCTGTATGGTGTTGTTGTTGCAAATATTTGGTATGATATCTCTATTTGGTGTACTAGCCGTGTGATAGGGTGTTTTAATTATCTGTTTCTCTTGAGAGTTGGTTCATGGTTGAATTACATTATTGGACAGAATCTATCTAAGAAAGGTTGGTTGGGTTTTTCTCCAAGTTTGGGGTTTTCCCAAGATAAACTCTGATGTCTTCTTGTGCTTGTTTATGATGCTCATATTTTCAGTGCATGATATAATTGTTAATGTAAAATAATATCTAAGAACCCCAGTAAATCTATTGCTCTGAAAAATTAAGAAAATATAGCATGGTATCAGAGTTGGTTACCTTCAAGACAGTCTAACAGTTGGAAGTAAAGATCTTAAGATTTGCAGCGGCACAATTTTTCAAGCTTGTTGCGCACTTGTTCCAATTTGTTGGGACTAATTCAACTTTAGAGAAATTCACCCAACCCTAGCACACCCCCTGCAACACTCAGATTGCAATTTGATGAAGTTTGATTTTTTGGGGATTTATCGGTCCTAGGGTTACTGCCAAGGAAAATGATTACAAGCATGAGAGTTGAGGATAGACTGGATGGAGCAGATAACTTCAAATCATGGAATCATAGGGTACTCCTCATTCTAAAAGAAAATTATTTTATGGATCATATAAAGTTGGTGCTTCCAAAACCAGAAGAAGAAGAAGCCAAAGAAAAATTCAAGAAAAATGAAGTCAAGGCCAAGAGGATCTCGACAGACTCAATCAAGGACCATTTGATACCTAATGTATCAAAATTTAAGACACTAAAGGAAATGTTTGATTCCCTAACCAAATTATATGAAAGAAAGAATACTATTCGGAATCTAACCCTAAGGCATCAACTCAGAGACGTAATGATGAACAAGTTAGAAACCATCTCCAACTACTTCATGATAATTTTGTCGATCAATGGCCAGTTAGAAGCCATTGGAGAATCTGTGGATGATGCAGAGCTTGTGACTACTACACTCAATGTATTTCCCTCTTATTTGGATCCATTTGTTCAAGGAATTTGCGCAAGAAGTAAATTTCCCAAATTTGACAAGTTGTGGACAAATTGTACCCAAGACGAATCTAGGTTAATATCAAAAACTTAGAATACAAATGATGAACAAAACCAAGCTCTTGTCACTCATGTGAAGAAAAGGAAGGAAAGGAGAGATGTCGTTCTAAAGAAAACCAAAAGACCACGTTATAAGAAGGATATGTCAAAAATTAGATGCTACAGTTGCAAGAAACTAGGACATTATGCCTTTCAATGTTCTCATAAAAATGAAGGAAGAAATCATCATGCACATGCAGTAGACATGGAAGAGTCCACACCTCAAAAAAAGACAAAGGAATCAAAGGATGAAGAATATGTATTTGTTTGAGCCCTCACAGGTACTATCACTCAAGGAAGTGATATTTGGCTTGTGGATAGTAGTGCTTCCAAGCACATGACCAGGTTTAGAAGTTCCCTTACAAAATTGACAGAGAAGAGTGCATCCCTTCAAGCGGAGCTTGGGGATGATTCTAGACACGCGGTCAAAGGAGTAGGAGAAGCCTCCTACCATATTGATTCAGGTAATTCTATCTCAATTAAAGATGTGTTGTTTGTACAAGGATTGAAGAAGAATATTCTTTATATTTCTGTTTTAGAAGATAAAGGTTTCAAGGTATATTTTGTGGATGGCCAAGTCCTTCTATGGCCCAAAAGTGCAAGCATAGATTTGGCTACTGTGATTGGTGCCTGAGAAGGAGGATTGTATAAATTGAAGGGACACCAAGAACAAGCCTTTGTACACAACAATGTTAGCTCTAGTGAGATATGGCATCGAATACTTGCTCACCTAAATTACAGAGCGTTACCAATCTTGAGAAAGATGGTTACAGGTCTACCAGATATGCAGGTAGAGCATGATGGAGTATGCAAAGGATGTGCACTTGGAAATAATGCCAAGGGAAGCTTTTCAAGTAGTGACAACAGATCCAAAGGGATATTGGACATCATACATTCAGATTTATGCAGACAGATGACGGTGTCATCCTTAGGTAACTGTGTACACTATGTTATTTTCATAGATGTTTACTCACGTAAGACATGGATCTACTTCTTGAAAGTGAAAGATGAAGTTTTCAGTAAGTTTCAAGAATTTAAAACTTTAATGGAGAATCTCTCTATAAGGAATATTAAAATATTGAGATAAGATCATGGAGGTGAATACACCTCAAATGAGTTTAAAGACTTTTACAGAGAAGCAGGGATTAAGAGGGAGTTGACATCTCCCTACAACCCCCAGCAGAATGGGGTTGCAGAGAGAAAGAACATATCGATTGTAGAAGCAACTAAAGCAATGATCCATGACTAGAACTTACCCATGCATTTGTGGGAAGAAGCATCCAGTACAACGGTGTATTTCCATAATATAATTCCTCATAAGATATTAAGGAACAAGACACCAGAATAAGTATTCACTGGAAAGAAACCAGAAGTCATCCACTTAAAGATATTTGGTTGTCCAATTATAATGTTGTCGTCCGCTTAGCACCAAAAAACAACAAAAAAAACAACCCACTAGATTATCTAATTCTCGTAGGCTAGGTTGGGATATGTGTAAGGGAATTACTGTTGATGATTGCAGCTATGTGAGACATTCTCCAGCTTACAAACCTGTCAGATGTGGATCATTGCAGCTATGTGAGTCTTTCTCTCAGCTTACAAACCTGAGAGAAAGCCCCTAAGAAGGGTATGTGGTTCCTTCCTGAAACAGAGCTGGAACGTAGAGATGACCTCCTCCATTCAAAGAGTTGAGAATAAGTCCATATGATTATCCAATGGGAAAGACGATTTGGTGAGTTAGGCGTGCTTGTGGCTGAGCACAAGGTGAACATGTGAAATCCCAAAGTGCTAGGTGCATCGTCGTGTGCACAGAAATAAAGATGATGTATTAGTCTCCTCTGAGAAGAAGAGTTGACAAGAAAACTCCAGATGATTCTCCTGTTTGAGGTAGTGGGAAAGAAGATCTGTAGAGTGAACAAGCACAGGTAAACTTGTGAAGATATGGTTCTTCTATGTAATGCAGTGAGCCAGAGATATGACATCCCTATGGATGTGCCCCTATTGGATGAGCACTAGTGGGTGTATCAGATCCCTTGCTATATATTGTTCAAGAGTTAGACCTTCCTGTAACCCTAATTGTTATGTAAAGGGTACAGGTCGGCCCCACCTTAATGTGATTAGTAATAAATGTAAAAGATAATTAATATGGTTAATATTAATTATAATGTGACTTAGAGAGGTCGGCCATGTTGTGCCAATAGACACTTATGTTGATAGGACAAGTCTAATATAAGTAAAGGAAAATTCCCCATTGTAAAATAAATCCTTCACACAAGTTTGAAAATTTCAGCAAGTACATCCTCTTGGGAAAAGTGTGCACCTCTCTTGGGTGCTAATCTTCTAGGGTTTGATCACCCTCTTGTGTACTAGGTCTTTCTTGGTGGTGAAGGTATTTCTCTTGAAGAATATAGCAAAGGATTTGGTTGGGTTTTCTTCCCTTGTTGAGAAGGGTTTCCTAGGATACTTCTTGTGTTCTTGTGCATGGTGTTTCTTCTTGTGATCTTGGTTGTTGCAACATTCTTGTTTATGGTTAAGAAAAATGCAAATTGAAATGAACTACATGCTTAACCTAGCTTATTGAAAAATCAACATGGTTTCAGAGCATAGGTCTTGAAGATCCCATTGCACAAGCATTTTCCATCATTTCTCTCACACATCTGCAGAAACCGTACGACCCTCCTAGGGTTTCCAGAAATTTTGTACGGCCTCCTCTTCTGAGAGTTTTCAGCACTCAAAACTTGGACGTTGGGGCTAAAAATGACATAGGAGGGTATGGCCTCCTTTAGGGCACCTCCAACAAGTCTCAGATTGTTTTTCCGAACATTTTGATTTTTGGCCCTAAGGGTTTCTAGGGTTTCGCCAAAATTCTAAAGTATATTTCTGCAAACTTCTTGAAGAAGCTCCTCAGCGTACCAGGGCTATCATATTTATCAAGGATTATTGTTGGCAGTCATAAGTCCAACAAAACCTAAAAGTGCTAGCCTAGCCTATCTGTTAGGTTTTCTATCCTAGTTGAAAAGGGTTTGTGAAGATGAGCAAAATCATGATGGGAAGCAAGCTCAGTTCCAGGAAGACAAGACCTCAAAGAAATGAAGACATCAACATCTCAACACTATGAGGTATGGTTCCTATCAATGACAATACTTGTCTAATTGACAGTGGTGCCTCCAGGCACATGACCGGTCTTAAAAATCATCTAACACATTTCGTTGAAAATGAGACACATCTACATGTTGTTCTTGGAGATGATGTCAAATATAATGTGAGAGGAGTTGGAACTTCTACTTTCCAACTAGATTCAAATATGCAGCTTAAATTAGAAGAAGTATTATATGTACTTAGAATGAAAAGAAACCTTGTCTCTATTTCGGCCTTGAAATACAAAGGTTACAAAATTAATTTCTCAGAAGGAAGAGTTCTTGCATGGTACAAAGACTCTCATATAAGCTCTTCCAAAGTAATTGGTGTCCGAGAAAACAGCTTGTACAAATTGACCATCAAACCAATTCAAGCCTTATTACATGACACTATCAGCTTGAGTGAGTTATGGCATAGAAGACTTGCTCACATTCATTATAGAGCTCTTCCAACTCTAGGGAAAATGGTAACATGTCTACCAGAGATATAGATTCAGCATAAGGGTGTTTGCAAAGGTTGTGCCCTTGGAAAAAAATGTTAAAGGATCATTTCCTAGCAATGACAACAAATCCAAGGAAATCTTGGACTTGATACATTCAGATGTATGTGGGCCAATGATTGTTGCATCCTTAAATGGGTACTTATACTATGTACTCTTCATAGATGATCACTCCAGGAAAACCTGGATTTACTTTCTGAAGAACAAGGATGGAGTCCTTGCCAAGTTTCAAGAATTCAAAGCTCAGGCTGAAAACCTGGCCGGAAGAAAAATCAAAATATTAAGATCAAACAATGGAGGAGAATACACCTCAAAAGAATTTAATAGTTTTTGTATTGAAGCAGGAATCAAGAGGGAGTTCACAGTTCCTTACAACCCTCAATAAAATGGGGTTGTTGAAAGGAAAAACAAAACTATCATTGAGGCAACTAAATCAATTATACATGATCAGAGTCTACCTATGACTCTATGGGCAGAAGCATGTATGACAACAGTATATGTTCAAAATCGTAGTCTTCATCAGATCCTGAAGAAAATTACTCCAGAAGAAGCATTCACCAAAGTGAAGCCTGAGATTGGACACTTCAGAATATTTGGATGTCCATTGTACCTTCATGTACCCAAAGAAAAGAGATCCAAACTAGAACCTTCAGAAAGAAAGGGTACATTTGTAGGATACAGTGAATCCTCAAAAGCATATTGAATCTACATCCCAGGTCAGAGACAAATTGAAGTAAGCAGAGATGTTACTTTTGAAGAAGAAGTAGCTTTCCAAAAATCCAGAGAAGATCAGATGGAAATTGATAGTGAAACAATACCTCCTCCTCCCCCTTCAGCAGTTCATAGGGAGACAAATATTATTCCAAATGAGCTAACAATTCCAGTTGCTCCAGAAGATTCAATTGCCCTAAGCAACATACCCAGAGACATCACAATTGGACATAAAAGACCTGCTTGGGCTCGACAAACTTTAGAAGAAGCAGAAGGGCATAAATCCCCACAAGGAGCAACCAGAGAAAGCAAGAGACCAAAGAGATTCTCAAGCTACCTTTCAGCCATGACCCACATTATTGATCAGAGCTAACTTGTCATGGATAAGCTTCAAGTCAACAAGTATGGCAAGATGCCATGACTGAAGAATACCAATCTATATTAAAAAGTGATGTATGGGATGTTGTTCCAAGACCAGAAGGAAAGTCAATAGTGACTTCCAAATGGATTTACAAAATCAAACATGTTGTTGATGGAAGCATTGAAAAATACAAAGCAAGATTTATGGCGAGAGAGTTTTCACAAATAGAGGGAGTCGACTATGACGAGACTTTTTCACCTGTAGCCAGATATACCTCCATCTGATCTACCATTGCACTAGCTTCTTCCATAGATTGAAGGCTACATCATATGGATGTAAAGACAAATTTTCTCAACGGTGAAATCGAGGAAGAAGTTTATATTGAGAAGCCGGGAGGTTTCGTTATACACAACGAAAAATCTCATGTATGTGGGTTGAAGAAAGACCTATATGGACTAAAACAAGCACCATGTGTTTGGTACAATAAAATGGATGGATTTCTTATGAGTTTGGGCTTCAACAAAAGTGCAGCTGATCCAAACTTGTAATATCACATTGATGGCAATGAGTGTCTGATTTTGGTATTATATGTGGATGATCTTTTCCTCACTGGTTCAGAGAGACTCATTGTTGAATACAAGCAAGCATTAACTGCCAAATTTGAAATGAAGGATTTGGGCCTAATGCATTATTTCTTGGAACTAGAAGTATGGCAGAGAATAGATGATATTTTCCTAAGTCAAGGAAAATATACTATGGAGATACTGAAAATTTTCAGTGTGACAGAATGCAAATCCATGCCTACTCCAATGGTAATGGATTTAAAGAAAATGAGTGACACTGATTCTGGAGACGTGGATCCACATTTATACCGACAACTCATTGGATCTTTGATGTATCTGGTTAATTCTTGATCGGACATTTTCTATGCAGTGAATGTGCTTAACCATTTTGTGATCCAACCAAAACATACACATTGGATAGTTGCAAAACATGTATTGAGATACTTACAAGGCACAACTAGTTATGCCCTGAGATATGCAGCCAATGTGGACTTAAGCTTGCAAGGATATGCCGATGCAGATTGGGAAGGAAGTGCAGTAGACAGAAAGAGCACCTCAGGTTGTTGCTTCACCTTAGGATCAACCATGGCTTCCTGGTGTAGCAGAAAACAAAGCTCTGTGGCTTTAAGCACGGCAGAGGCAGAGTACATTTCACTAAGTGTGGCAGTTCGTGAAGTTGTATGACTTCACAAACTTTTGACTGACTTGTTCAATCATGAGATAGATCCGACTACTATTCATTATGACAACCAGAGTTGTGTAAATTTCTCTGAGAACCCGGTGTTTCATGACAAATCGAAACACATTGAAATCAAGTATCACTATATCAGAGACATGGTGCAGAGAAAGACAGTACACATGCAGTATCCTTCTACTCATGAACAAATTGCAGATATATTCACTAAACCACTTGCCAAGACAAAGTTCGAGTATTTCCGTGAGAGACTTGGCCTAGTGGAAAATACCTCCCTAGCTGAGAGGGAGTGTTGATGATTGCATCTATGTGAGACATTCTCCAACTTACAAACCAGTGAGATGTGGATCATTGCAGCTATGTGAGTCTTTCTCGTAGCTTACAAACCTGAGAGAAATCCCCTAAGAAGGGTACATGGTTCATGCCTGAGACAGACCTAGAACATAGAGATGACCTCCTCCATTCAAAGAGTTGAGAAGAACTCCAGATGATTATCCAGTGGGAAAGGTGATCTGTTCAGTTAGACGTGCATGTGGTTGAGCACAAGGTGCATGTGTGAAATCCCAAAGTGTTGGGTGCATCGTCATGTGAACAGAAATGAAGATGATGTATTAGCCTCCTCTAAGAAGCAGATTCGACAAGAAAACTCCAAATGATTCTCTTGTGTGAGGCAGCGGGAAAGAAGATCTGTAGAGTGGATGTGCATGTGGACGAGCACAAGTGAACATGTGAAGATCTGGTTCTTCTGTGTAATGCAGTGAGCCAAAGATATGACATCCCTATGGATGTGCCCCTAGTGGATGAGCACTAGTGGGTGTATCAGATCCCTTGCTATATATTGTTCAAGATTCAGACCTGCCTGTAACCCTAATTGTTATGTAAAGGGTACAGGTCGGCCCCACCTTAATGTGATTAGTAATAAATGTAAAAGATAATTAATCTGGTTAATATTAATTATAATGTGACTTAGAGAGGTCGGCCATGTTGTGCCAATAGACACTTATGTTGATAGGACAAGTCTAATATAAGTAAAGGAAGATTCCCCATTGTAAAAACATATCCTTCACACAAGTTTGGAAATTTCAGCAAATACATCCTCTTGGGAAAAATGCGCACCTCTCTTGGGCACTAGTCTTCTAGGGTTTGAGCACCCTCTTTTGTGCTAGGTCTTTCTTGGTGGTGAAGGTCTTTCTCTTGAATAATATAGCAAAGGATTTGGTTGGGTTTTCTTCCCTTGTTGAGAAGGGTTTCCCAAGATACTTCTTGTGTTCTTGTGCATGGTGTTTCTTCTTATGATCTTGGTTGTTGCAACATTATTGTTTATAGTTAAGACAAATGAAAATTGAAATGAACTACATGCTTAACATAGCTTATTGAAAAACCAACAATTACATCATGACTTATGTCACTGGGGGTTCAAAAGTTATATTAACTAATTATGACTAAGTCGTTTAATAAAAAAACAAGGAAAAGAATAGTCACTTTATTAAATGAAGTAAAAGGACATAAAAGTGACTTATTAATTAATTAATGAGAAAATAGAATATTTCTCATGGAGAAAATACAAAAGATGAGAAAAGAGGAATTCTCCTCGTGCATTCATTAAATAAATTAAAATTGGGTTTCGAAAGATCTCGTGGTTTTTTCTGGCGTTGAGGAGGAGAACCCTTGATGAACATTGATTTCGATAAAGAAATCTGTCTATCCTAATCAATCTTCAGAGTAGATCACTCAGATCTACTGATTACATTTCATTGGAGGTAATTTCAGTTGCAGAGGTTGTGTATTTTCCCATGGGTAATGGTGAATTTCATGGGTAAGCTAAGCAAATTAGAGGAGGTCGATTTCTTCATTTCCTGGGCCAAGTTTTGTACAAGACAATCGATCTGATCAGTGGAGGGGATCCAAATTGATTTCTTGATTGAGAACATCATTGAAGGGGAGGATTATATAGTTATATTGCTTTGCAAGCAAGCAGGTTGATTCCCACGTTTTATTGCATTGTAATTTTGTGTGGTTGTGGTTTTCTTCATCAAAGAGGGACGAGTTGTTGTAGTTGCGTATTGACAGAGACTAAGGGATGAATTGTTGCTAAAGGGAGGCGTCTAGCTATAAGGAGGAGTCCCATTGGCTGTTGAACAATTTCTGGAGCTGCATGGAGCTATTTCCCATTCTTTCCTCAAGTCGTGGGGGTTTCTTTTTGCAATAACCGTCCATTATTTCATCTACTTCAGTTCTGTTCACTTTGGCATAGTGTGGAGCAGCAGGAATGAGTGATTTCAGTTTATATATACCAGTCTTCCTCAAGAAATCAACTGCTACATCATTTAAACCATGTTCTCTTTGTCATTTGCATTATCTTTAGTAATAAGAGTTGTTGTTATACAAGTTGGATATTTAAATAAAGGAAATTTGATATTTAAATGAAGGAGATTTGGAGTTAATATTATTGTGCATTAGAGTTGTTATGTAACAAATGAACAAGACAAATTATGCATGCTTAAACCACTTATCTACTAAACCCAAAATTGACAAGGAAACTACAAGAATTCCATTACGGAATTTTACAATGGTATAATAGCATGATCTTGGCCAGCTATGGGGACTTTGGAAAGATTGTGAATGCATGAGCAGTTAAATGAATACATAGGACCTCCAAAACATCTCCTATAGACGGCAAAGGTACAAGAACATGGATCCAGGGTCAGAAGAGGAAGAAGTTGAGATCAGACTTGAAGAAGATAAGGGTAAAGAAGTTATGGGAGACGATGACAAGACAATGTTTAATAGTCTCATCAGTTCTTTGAATGATTTGGCCAAAGGCCAAAAGGAAATGTTGGTAGCCATAAACAGGTTAGCAGATAAACCAGGTGAAAGCCATAACAATTTGAGTAATAATGGTGAAGGGAGATCACACAATGGAGGAAGAGTGCAGGCACAAACTACTATGCAGAGTCACCCTCATCTTTATAGTAGATCTACTAGACCGACCCTAGCTCAGTTCTTAGATGGTACCACAGCAGGTATGGCAGTTCAGGCAGAACAGGAGCCTTATGGGGCTTCTTTTGAGGACTATCGGACTTTGGGGGATGATTTCCATGCAGTTATGTCCCTTGCTCATTTTTGTAACTTAAAAAGCAGAAACAAACCAAGATGGTTTAACAGAGCACATAGTTAAAACTTTGAGTTGCAACACACATTGGGAAAGCTTACTATTCCCAATTTTGGTGGGTCATCCAGCTCCACAGCGAGGGATTGGGTACAGAAGTTGGATACATATTTCCAATTCAACCCCATATTTCCAATTCAACTTCCTCGTCCTCTTAGCACCAAAAATCAACGAAAAATCAACCCACTAGCTTATCTAATTCTCGTAGGCTAGGTTGGGAGATGTGTAAGGGAATTACATCATGACTTATGTCACTGGGGGTTCAAAAGTCATATTAACTAATTATGACTAAGTCATTTAATAAAAAAGCAAGGAAAAAAATAGTCACTTTATTAAATAAAGTAAAAGGACATAAAAGTGACTTATTAATTAATTAATGATAAAATAAAATATTTCTCATGGAGAAAAATACAAAAGGGAAAAGAGGAATTCTCCTCATTCGTTCATTAAATCAATTAAAATTGGGTTTCGAAAGCTCTCGTGGCGTTTTCTGGCATTGAGGAGGAGAACCCTTGATGCACATTGATTTCGATAGAGAAATCTATCTATCCTAATCAATCTTCAAAGTAAATCACTCAGATCTACTGATTGCATTTCATTGGAGGTAATTTTAGTTGCACAGGCTGTGGATTTTCCCATGGGTAATGGTGAATTTGATGGGTAAGCTAAGCAAATTAGAGGAGGTCGATTTCTTCATTTCCTGGGCCAAGTTTTGTACAAGTGAATCGATATGATCAGTGGAGGGGATCTGAATTGATTTCTTGATTGAGAACATCATTGAAGGGGCGGATTAGATAGTTATATTGCTTTGCAAGCAAGCAGGATGATCCCCACGTTTTATTGCATTGTAATTTTGTGTGGTTGTCACTTTCTTCATCAAAGAGGGACGAGTTGTTGTAGTTGTGTATTGACAGAGACTAAGGGTCGAATTGTTGCTAAAGGGAGGCGTCTAGCTACAAGGAGTCCCATTGGTTGTTGAACAATTTATGGAGTTGTGTGGAGCTATTTCCCATTCTTTCCTCAAGTCGTGGGGGTTGATTTTTGCAATAACCGTTCATTATTTCATCTACTTCAGTTCTATTCACTTTGGCATAGTGTGGAGCAACAGGAAGGAGTGATTTCAGTCTATATATACTAGCCTTCCTCAAGAAATCAACTGCTACAACATTTAAACCAAGTTCTCTTTGTCATTTGCATTATCTTTAGTAATAGGAGTTGTTGTTATACAAGTTGGATATTTAAATAAAGGAAAATTGATATTTAAATGAAGGAGATTTGGAGTTAATATTATTGTGCATTAGAGTTGTTATGTAATAAATGAACAAGACAAATGATGCATGCATAAACCACTTATCTATTAAACCAAAAATCGACAAGGAAACTACAAGAATTCCATTATGGAATTTTACACCAGTGTACATACATGTTCCCAAGGAGAAGAGAATGAAGTTGGAACCTTCAGGAAAGAAGGGCACCTTCGTTGGATACAGTGAGACTTCGAAGGCCTACAGAATATACACTCCCAAACAGAGACAGATCAAGATTAGTCGAGACGTGACATTTGATGAAGATGAATCCTTCAGAAGATCTAGGGAGTCTCACATGGATGAAGACCGAGAGGAGCAGGAGGCTCCAAGGGATGCATTAATAGTTGACTCTAGTCCAGAGGAACACATTCTAGAAGATCATAATGAGACAGTAGAGCCAGAGAGACTAGCATGGCTTCGGGACACCTTGGAGGAAGTTGAAGGACATGCAGCTCCCAAAGGCTCTTTTAGAGAGAACAAGAGACCACACAAGTTTTCCAGCTATGGGGTGTTGATAAGTAAAATCATTGATTCAAAACCTTCCACTTTTGAAGAAGCTACTAAGCAGCCAGTATGGAAGGATGCCATGATGGAGGAGTATCAGTCCATCATGAAGAATGATGTGTGGGAAGTGGTTCCAAGACTAGAAGAGAAGTCAGTGGTGACATCCAACTGGATCTACAAGATCAAGCATGTTGTAGATGGCAGCATAGAGAAGTACAAAGCGAGATTTGTGGCTAAAGGGTTCTCCCAGAAAGAGGGGGAAGATTATGATCAGACATTTGCTTCAGTAGCAAAGTACACTTCCATCAAATCGATCATTGTTATTGCTTCAGTGATGGGATGGAAATTACACCAGATGGATGTCAAGACTGCTTTCTTGAATGGTGTAACTAAAGAAGAAGTGTACATAGAGCAGCCACAAGGTTTTTTTATCCATGGGAAGGAGTCCCGTGTTTGCGAATTGAAGAAGGATTTGTACAGACTTAAGAAAGCACCCAGGGTATGGTATGTGAGAATAGATAGTTACCTGATAAGGTTGGGGTTTACCAAGAGTGATGCAAATCCCAATCTTTACTACAAGGTTGAATATGATTGCCCATTGATTTTGGTCCTATATGTGGATGACCTGTTTCGTACAAGGGATGAGAAGCTCATAGTTGGGTGAGCGAGGGAGCTCACTTCAGAGTTTGAAACGAAGGATTTGGGTCTAATGCACTATTTATTGGGACTGGAGGTGTGGCAGAGGCTAGATGAGATTTTCCTTAGCCAAGGAAAATATACCGTTGAGATATTGCAAAGATTTGGGATGATGGATTCCAAGTCCATGGCCACACCTATGGTCACAAATCTGAAGCTCTTGAATGATTCATCTTCATATTTGGTGGATCCCACGATGTATAGACAATTGATCAGATCTTTGATGTATCTAGTTAATAGCAGACTGAATATATGTTTTGCAGTGAACACTTTGAATCAGTACATGGTTGAGCCTAGACATGTAAATTGGATAGCAGCGAAACATGTGTTGAGGTACCTACATGGTACAATTGGATATGGTCTTAGATGTGTCTCATATGGAGAAGTGAAGTTGCAGGGTTATACAGACTCTGACTGGGCGAGGAGTGCAGTGGACCGAAAAAGCACATCATTATGTTGTTTCAGTTTGGGATCAGGTATGATCTCATGGTTGAGCAAAAAACAGACGTCAGTGGCACTCAATACAACAGAGGCAGAGTATATTGCAGTCAGTGTTGCAAGTCATGAAGCAGTGTGGCTTCAAAAGTTGCTTGTAGGGTTATTTGATCTAGAGTTGGAGCCAACTTTGATACATTGTGATAATCAAAATTGCGTAAAGATTTTAGAGAATCATGTCTTTCATGACAAGTCGAAGCATATAGAGATAAAATACCATTACATCTAAGACATCGTGCAGAGAGGAGTTGTGGTGCTCTGGTACATATCCACAGATGAACAGATAACATACATTATCACCAAGCCTTTGTCTAGAGTGAAGTATGAGTACTTCATAGACAAGCTCGGCATGATGCAGAATGCCCACCCTCATTGAGAGGGAGGTGTGATGTTTCTCCTCCAACAAGATTCCCCTTTGGCCAAGGGTGTTCCATATCAGTTATGTGAGGTGACTGAGGGAGTAATGTATAACCTGGTACAAGTCTTGCCTATGCCATGTGAGGTGGCTAGGTGTGAATAGGGATATGGCGATAGTCTTTCCTATCCATAAGAGGTAGTTGTTAGAAAAATAGGCATGCTCGTTTCAGCATAGACAATATAGCAATAGTGTCTCCCAGCCATAGGCACAAAGGCCATCCCCGAGCACCTTAACCTTGACAGACAGAATAATTCTGGAAGCAAACCAATAGCCAACCAAGGTAGCGCACCTTTCTCCAAGGCTAACGCACCAAGCAAGAATAACCAAAGACCAAGTAGAAAGTCCAAACCATAACCAAGAGACCAAGTCACCACTGTTGCAGTTGCAGCTTTCCTCCAGTCATGTGCACTTCTTGTCCTTATGCAGTTGTGAGTGAGTGAGTGACAAATGAGCTCTAGCGCTCTCTATTTATATTGCTCTATCTCACTTGACTGGGTCGACTTCTCTTTCTGGAGGATAATAACTCAATATTAAATATTCTCTTGAGTCGACTTGTCTTCTAGGGTTATTATCCAACGTTTTAGGGTTTCTCTTGCTTCCCAGAATATTCTAGTCTTGTCAAAGGTTACACATGGAGGTTAATACCTCCCGCA
Organism: Picea engelmannii; assembly: GCA_009831015.1. NCBI lineage: Eukaryota > Viridiplantae > Streptophyta > Pinopsida > Pinales > Pinaceae > Picea > Picea engelmannii. The sequence goes on along the minus strand of ML808101.1, from coordinate 291,936 downwards.
GCTACCATAATATCAACACCCCCTCCTAGCTAGGGAGGTATTAAAGGAAATGGTCTTGAGCACAAACAAGCCATTCAACCGGTAGCATCATCATAGCCACACAGGCTATCCCATGATCAAATCATGAGCACCATCATCACGATCCAACTAGATAGTCTCCATGGCAATCAAAACAATGCCATCCAACAGAACACAACTGTGTCTATTCATAGTAGTATATAACTACTATCCAATGGTACACAACCACTCTCAGTAGCACACTACTACTAACCAGTGGCATACAGTCACTACCAGTGGATCACATCCACCATAGTAGCATATAACTATTGTCCAGAGACATACAGTCTCTACAACAATCATATCATCTGATATCAACCTGCATAAACAATATCATGATATAAACTGAGTCATCTGGGCCATTCTTCCACTCACATCTGTGAGATCTAGAAGAGCATCTTCCCTCGGAAAGTGAAGAATCAGTCATGGGCTATCTGGACTATTCTTCTCAAGCATAGAAGAATAATTGTCCCTGATTTTTGAACCTAAACCATTCACCTAACTGGGTCATTCCTCCAGCACTAATCACAGTGCAACCTGGAGAGAATGAGTCTACCCTAGGGAATGATTGTCCCTGATTGTTGAACTTGGACCATTCACCTAACTGGGCCATTCTTTCGGCACTAATCAACGTGCAACCTAGAGAGAATGAGTCTTCCCCCTAAGGAATGATTGTTTGGACCATTTCCTAAGGAAATGAATTTCCTGCACCAACCTCCATAACAGACCATTCTTTGAAACTGCTCAAAACTGTGAACTTCAAAAGAATGATTGCCCAGCGAGGCGGACCATTCTACTTGACCACTACTTAGAGTGATTGCCAAGAAAAATGATTGTCCTAGACCATTCCCCCACACTTGCCACAAGGGGAATCGTTGTCTATGGCACATCAACAATCTATTGGACCATTTTCATTACGAAAATGATTGTCTGATCTGGACCATTTTCTGAACTGGAAAATGATTGTCCCTCAGAAATCTTGAACCACTTTCCGAACTGGAAAGGCACTGCCCAACCTGGACCCGAACTGGAAAATGATTGTCCATAAATCAATAACATATCAGTTCTCTATCCCAACCTGGGAGTAATCACTTCCCTTTCTAATAAGGAAGTCATATCCACGAGTCCAGATATGTCCCTTAAGTACGCAAACTTTTCATCTTGGACAGAAGCTTTACCAAAAATATATTCTATATGCTTATCTGTGGAGATATATTGGAGAACCACTTCTCCCCTCTGGACTTTATCACGAAGAAAATAATACTTGATCTTAATGTGCTTCGACCTGTCATGGAACACTAGTTTCTCTGAAAACTTCACACGTCTGTAATCATCACAAGGTGCAATATACTATGCTTCTGTAGTGTTGAGTGCAATAGACTTTTGTTTCCTGCTAGCCCATGATATCATGGCAAAGCTCAAACTGAAACATATCTAAGAATCATGTCTTCTATTATCTGCACTCCCTGCTCAATTTGAATTGATAAATCCATGCAGATGTACTCAAACATTCCACGAAGACATTTCAAGGCATTCTTTGCAATTATTCAATTCTCATGGTTGGGTTCCATCTAGAACTGGCTCAACATGTTCACAACAAAGCAAATGTCTGGCCTAGTATTCATCAAATACATTAAAGAGCCAATCAACTACTAGTACAAGGACGAGTCTATTGGATCAGAGTCTCTCAACTTCTTATGATCTGTCATCATGGGAGTTTGCCATGGATTTGCAATCCATCATCCCGAACTACTGAGTAACCATTATGATACACTTTATCTGTCACAGGAAGTTTTTGCCATGCTTTTGTTGTACATGAGATGCTATGCATCAAGTTGCTTGAATCCATACAAGGGCTTCTTCCATTTGCATACATGGGTCTCTTTTTAGTATACCTCAAAACCTTGAGACTTCTCTACATAAGCTTCTTCCTCAATTTGCTCTATTGGGAAGAATAGTCTTTTACAACTAACTGATGTAAACTTCAATCCATGGATACTGCAAGATATATAATAGCTTAGATAGAGGTATATCTGGTTTACTGGAACAAGTTGTCGTCATATTCTTCAACCTCCTTCTGGGAGAACCTCTAGTTTTGAATCTTGTCTTGCATCTATCAATGCTTCCATTCATAAGTCTTTTTCACAATTTCTTACATACATTGTTTTTTATCACAGCTTACATTCCTTTTGCTTGATTGCTTCTAGTGGGTTCAAACCATCTAGTAGTCTTATTATTCTCGATATAATAACTGGTTGTTTTGGATTTTCTTTCTTTTTTTGAAATCTTCATGTTCTTCCTCATGTTCCTCTTTAACTTTGGGGTCCATGGAGTCTATAGATTCCATGCCCTGCCATCCTGAAGATTCCAATTTATCCCTTTCATCATAGGAACATAGATGTAGATGGACAACCAAGGATACTTAAGGCTTCTTTTCAAAAAAGACTTCTTCTAAAGACAAACTAAACATGTGTTGCTTATCATGGCTAATATTTCCAATGGGGAACATGGACAGATACTTTGTAATCTTTCACATACTCTTCAATGGATCATATCATTTAGGAGTAGCTCCCTCCTAATCTCAGCTTCATGCCTAAATGCATGCTCTTCTTTTGGAATTATGCAATCAACTCCCTACATCTAAGAGAGTCCATGCTTTTGTCTGCATCCTTATTGCTATCTACAAAGTGTCACAAGTCTTATTCTAGTTTCCTCTTGATTATTGACTTCTTTCTGGTCTGACTCCTTCTGGGTCTCTTCAAGTTTGATTATGATTTTGTCCTATCTGGCAATAGTTACTTATATAATAGATTCCTCATGAATTTGTCACCAAAGATTGTCAACATACTTCATCTTTTTCATGTACATTACTTGACTAGTAGTCATTGTAATAGCAATCCGTATCTTGTTATTCTTCCATAGGTATTGTTTCACTAACCATCTTATCTTCTAAGAAATAGATACACGTGATATGTACAGGAACTATGTAAACATGGTGTGTACAAGAACTATGTTACAAAAGAATATTGTTACCTTGACTAGAAGAAGTTTGTTTCATCATGCTTGACTTTCTTTGAGGGTTCCTTTTCTTCGGCAATTGTTGCTTCATGTGTTTCCTTCCTTTTCTTTAACTCAAGACAGTGGTTCATGTAGTGACCATATTTTCGACAGTTGAAGCATTGTATTTTTGACATATCCTTTTCTTGATTTGGTTTCTTCCTTGAACCAAACTTCTTATTCCTGAAATTCTTGAACTTTGTTGTGAAGGCTTGATCATCATCTTTCTTTTGGGATTTCTCTTTTGCGCTAATCCTTGATTCTTCTTGTGCACAACAAGTCCAAAGTTCTTCAAATGCAAGATACTCCGTTCTTGTGTTCATGCTTGCAGAAAATGCATCCCATGTCTTGGGAAGACCATTAAGTATGATATTTACTAGTTCCTTTTCTGAAATGATTTCCTCAATAGTTTGTAGTTGATCTCTTAGCTGAGAGATTCTTACAAAGTATGATGTTATAATGTCATCATCATTCATTTTCATGTCACATAGCTCATTCTTCAGACTCATCATTTGTCCAATATTTCTAACTAAGAAGAGGTTAGTTAGGGCATCGTACATCTTCTTAGATGAGTCAAGATGAGAGATGTAGGGTATCAGGTGGTCTTTTACAGAGTCCACTATGATGTTCATACCATTGATGTCATTGTCCTTGAACTTCTCCATAACTGCAACATTCTGAAGTTCCTTCTCTTTTCCTGCTTCAAACTGTGGTTCCATGATCTTGCCTTTCACGATATCCAACACTTTATTCTTGGCATGGATGAGGTCAATCCTTGTCTTCCATGCTCTGAAGTTAGAAGCCCCTTCTAACTTGTTTTCTGACTTCATAGAGTAAGTCATGACTGCTTTGACTTGGTCAACCTTTGACTTTGACCAAAAACTCAAAATTGACGACTTGGCTTGCTGAGAGTACCAGGAGGTGCGCTAGGCTAGGGCGCACTAGGCTATCCAGGAATTAGGTCAAGCTCTTCACTGAAGGTGCCTCAACAACATGGTTATGGTTTCGTTGTTGCAACAAAACTTTGACTGCAACTGAGCAAATCTTCTCAATCTATCTTCCAGCGGTTACACTGTCCAAAGATAGTGTGGGCCCATAACCTGTTAGAAACATAGGCGTGCTCGTTTCACCATAGACAATATAGCAATATTGTCTCCCAACCATAGGCACAAAGGCCATCCCCGAGCACCTTAACCTTGACAGACATAATAATTCTGGAAGCAAACCAATAGCCAACCAAGGTAGCGCACCTTTCTCCAAGGCTAACGCACCAAGCAAGAATAACCAAAGACCAAGCAAAGAGTCCAAACCATAACCAAGAGACCAAGTCACCATTTTTGCAACTGCAGTTTTCCTTCGATCATGTGCACTTCTTGTCCTTATGCAGTTGTGACTAAGTGACAAATGAGCTCTAGCGCCCTCTATTTATACTGCTCTATCTCACTTGATTGGGCCAACTTCTCTTTCTAGAGGCTAATAACTCAATATTAAATATTCGCTTGAGCTGACTTGTCTTCTAGGGTTATTATCCATCAAATGTTTTAGGGTTTCTCTTGCTTCCCGAAATATTCTAGTCTTGTCAAAGGTTACACATGGAGGTTAATACCTCTTGCAGCTACCATAATATCAACAATAGCTAGGTGTGAATAAGACTACTAGTAGAGGCGAAACATCACAGGATAGTCGTGAGAACTATGGCAATAGTTGTGTGTTATTGGACAACATGGTAGTAGTTTTGTGCTACTAGTTGATTGCTACGTAGTCGTGGAGACTACTGGATTGCATGGTAGTAGTTGTATGCTACTAGTTGATTGCAGCTTAGTGGTAGAGACTGTGGCGGAAGATTTGAGTTATTGATGGCATGGCAGAAACCTGGGGCTACCAGTTGATTGCAGGGTAGTCATTGGACTGCCAGAAGAAAACATCGTGGAATAATACCTCCCTAGCTAAGAGGGAGTGTTGATGTTTTTTTTTGTGGTTGCGGGAGATATTTTCCTCCTAAACAACCTTTCTTAGAAGAGAAGAAGATCCCATAAGTCAAAGGAAGACCATTAAACAGTGGAAGAACACCCCGGAAGAGAAGTCGGCCCATAGGAAAAAGAATAAGCGGAATTAGAACTTCCAGAAAGAGAAGTCAGCCCACAGGAAAATGATAAAGGGAAAAATAGAATTTCCCAAAGAAGAAGTCGACCCAACTAAAGTAACTTTAAGGCTATAAATAAGGAGACTACTTGCTCATTTGGAGACACACACTCACTCATCTCTCACTCAAGAAAAAGACGCTAAATTGAGGCAAGGAAGGAAGACACAACGATGCAGCTCTTGGAGTTCTTGGTTATTCTTGGTGGTAATTTCTCTAGTGTGCTCTCCTTGGAAGAGTTGTGTTATCTCTGTATGGTATTGTTGTTGCTACAACTATTTGGTATGCTAGTTTTATTTGGTGCGCTAGACTTGTGTTAGGGTGTTTTCATTATCTGTTGCTCTTGAAAGTTGGTTCATGGTTGAATTATATTATTGGACGAAATTTATCTAAGAAAGGTTGGTTGGGTTTTTCCACGGCTTTGGGGTTGTCCCAAGATAAACTCTGGTGTCTTCTTGTGCTTGTTTATGTTGCTCATATTTTCAGTACATGATATAATTGTTGATGTAAAAGAAGATCTAAAAACCCTGGTAAATCTATTGCTCTTAAAAATTAAGAAAATCTAACACAATTCCCTACAATTAAAATGTGTCCCTTGGTTTTTTATCTTCGTAAGCGCATAACTCCCACATACAACCTCAAAACTACATCTTGTCTTAAGCAAGCTGTAGAAGACACCAAGGGTTTTCCAATGCTTGGTCAAACAACATATTTCTCATTGGCCTTCATATCTTTTATTAAACTCATGGCAAAAAATAGCTCATTGACAAGAAAAACTTTTAAGAGTGTTTTCACACCATTGGGGCTTAGAAAACCATTGCGATCAATGACCCCTAAAACCTTCAATGACCCCTAAAACCTTAATCTAGCCTCTTCCAGAGTTCCCATACACCTCATTTGGCAAGACCATGAAATTATGTGCAAACTAGCCTTGTAGGCCAAAGTTTGGTCCTTGTGGAAAGTGTTACTTCAATAGTTTGAAAATCCCCCATCAAAATGTCATCATTGCCATACACTCTTCAATCCACATTAGTTACCATGCTCTTGTTCATTGCAGAAGGATCAATGAAGTTACGCTCAATATCCACCTGGGCACTAGCCAAGCAATAAGAGGAACGCCATCAAAACGTTGACCAATATGCTTCATAACCCAGATGAGTGATCATTTGTGATAAGAAAAGGCTAAAAGTAGTTCCAATCAAAGATGTAATGGTGTCTCAAATTTCATTATCAAAATATCCTCAAAGCTATCCCTTCGCTTACCACCTCTATTATGCTTGTATCCACATCCCTCGAGGCTAGGTAGTAGATGATCCCAAGAATTCACTGTAATGTTTCCATGCACAATCCTGCCACGACCATGCTAACAAAGAGTACGTGAGAAAGTGGAAATTGAAATGAACCCAAAAAGTCTCACAAAAGATGAAGGCACTAAAATAAGTGAAACACATAAGCCTATTTTACACCTTTTTCGGAATGAAGGGCATAAATATATGAAGGAATTAATAATTGATTATAGCCAGCGAGGGGTTTTAATAGCCAATGTAGGTTGTTAGCAATTAGACTCTGCATTTTTATATTTATGGGGCAACTTGGAATATTTAACCTTTGACCTTCAAAAACTCCTGAGGATGATCCATACACAGTATGGATAGAAATGTTGAGAATTTTTTAAAAACTAAAATGCAAGTCCGCTCCATTAATTTCCCTGATTCTTTTCTTACTTCTCATTATTGCATTGAGAGAGCACTAATTCCAAGGTGATAAGCTTAACTGCATGCATGAAACAAACATAAGCCTAATCTTAAGATGCCACGTAGATTTTAAATGAATCATTCCAAGATTGATTGAAACAAAGCAGCATGTCTCGTCCATAGCAAACCACAAATGCTCACGTAACCAAGCTTTATTGGGGAACTAGAATGTTTCGTTTGTCATGTTACTCCATTCATGAGTTTCTCAATATTTTAAACAACAATGCCCAAGTATCGTGTGCACCTAATATCACTTCAAACTTCAACCTCATCAGATTAGTTGAACCATGACATGCAATCAATTACCCATGAGAACAAGCAAGAGGAAAGTGCTAGATCAATCATTAAGGCTTATACCAAGCAAGTAAAACCTAAGCAACTTTAATCAATCACATAGAACATCAAATCAATTCAAATTCACACCTGATGCAAGGAATTAAAGCAACTTGAAGCAAGTGGATAACCCAAGGAACTAACAATCAAAAACATCACTCAAAACCAATCAATTAGATAAAGTCAAGCAAACCAATCAAAGTACTTGAAATCATTAGAGAGCACTGATTGCATTGAAAGCATAAACCACGAGGATAATCAAAGGTGATTGATGAGGCTCTTAAAAAATTTAGGGTGCCCTCAGGTCCATCAATGGAGCCCTCAACACAACCACAACTATAAACTTATAAAAACAACATAGAGTTTAACTTAGAATATATTGTTTTCCTCATCAAAGTTGAAGGTTTCCACTTAAAAATGATCGCTCCTTTTCTGCCCTATCACACTTCTACAGTCCTCGACGCTCCTCTTTGATAAAAGACACTCTCTTCAGCTCTCTATCACTCTAAATGCAAATGCAAACACCGACTAAATAAAACAACAAGGTGGGAAGTGTTTTTATGGATGTTTTAAGGGTTTGAGGGTGTTTTTTAATTATTAAGCCCTTTAGGGTTTGTCATCCAAGTTGGGTACCTTTGGGACCCATGCTCGGTTCATTGGGAACGAATGCAACGCCGATATTGGGCCCATGCACAATGGGAGCTTGTAGGGACTCCTAGCCTATCAATGAGCATCTTGATGCTTCTCAACAGAGGCCAAGAATGTCCCAAAGCTCCCAATTGTTAGGTACTCCACTAGAGATACTCACAAAACATCAAGGTTCCCCATTCTCTTAGAGTCGTTTTTTTCTTTGTAGATTGATAGTTATGTGGTTAAATCACCAAAGCCAACTTAGAGCACTATATAATAACGTAATGAGTGATGATTAACCTGTGAGAGTGGTATTTGTATGTTGGCTAGCCTCCCTCAGGGTCCTATGAATGTACTTGTTCCAGCATTATTAATATATTGGACATTTATTACTCTTCAAAGATGTTGATTATGTTGTGTGCACACCCTGTAAAATCCTACAAATTTCTCAAATTCTCTTTTTGTACCAAGATACAGACATGAATCATATTCATGATATGTTTAGCTACAATACAATGTTAGTCATTTCAAACTAAAATTGATAAGGTGATTTCCTGAGTTCAGGTCAAAGAGACCCCTGATATACACAAACCTGGGACTTGGGAGAAGAATCATGCAAGGGCCACACTTTCTATGTTCTATAGTCCTTTCTCAAACTAGATAAATAGTTGTATTCTCTGTGAGTTTAAATTTTTATCAGATCATAAGAAGCTTTCGAGCCATTTCCATAATTGTTTGAATTACTCTTTTACATGGTAAACGCTCACATCACTATCTCTCTTTGCAAGACAAACACCAAAAATCAATAAATACAAAGTGGTGTAAATGATCATAAGCATCTCAGGACAAGAACAATGTAGCATATGCTATTTCCTTATAAGTCGAGTTTAGCACCAGAATCTTGTGTTGCAAGCCATAGAGCTATGAGTACCCAGCCAGTCATTAGTGAACATCCTTCCAACAGAGACTACCAGCAAAATACAATCCATTGCCATATTTAGTATCAAGTAAGAACATCTAGTGAATGAGATACAGAAATGTTGATTGCATTAAACACTATGATGAATTCATTTGAGAACAAGGGGATAGCTTGATGTGAAGCTTCCTAAGGCTGAGATAAATGGGAATCATGTACATCAACAAAATGCTCCAAATGTAGCAGTTCACACAACAAAAAGGGATATTACAAGGGCATCAGACAAACTTCCATAGTAAGCGTTCAAATGAAATCAGAAGTTCCTTGCCTCGGAAGTTCCACTGATGTGCAGGCCAGACAAAATTTTAAATTCTCTTTCCAGCCCAACATACAAAATGCTGACCTAGATAACTTTACAGAGTAGATCTTGGTCTCTTGCATCATGAGGTTGTGCTCTTATTCAACTTTTGCCTCCTCCATAGGTAAAGAACTCTCAACCACATTCTCTCTCACAAACCTGAGATTTTGCAGCAACAGAAGAACTGAGAAGTCCTCCAAAAAGAATGACGACAGTTCAACAAACAAAACTAATCAACTAAATGATGCCACAATTATACTGCATGTACCTTACTAATTTTTCTTGTGAGGACTGCAGGATGTAGATTGACATTACAATTGTTAAAAGAAAACCTGTTCCAAATATTAAACCAAAATATAAATTAGTAATGTAAAAGTATACCCATTAGATATAATCATCATTGAATGGATATTTCATTACCTGCGCCAAAAAGTACATAAAATCCCCCTGAAACATCAATCTCCGATGTCTCCTCCCTAGACCAAAAAAATACAGTAAACAATAAAGGAGTTTATCACGTTATTAGTAAACCTTCCCAACCAAATGAAGTGTCTTAAGTTAATTAAAAACAAATCAAAAAGAAGGCAAAACCAAAATCTTATATGATTATCTGGAAAAATAAATCAACATACAAGATGCCGAGACCATAATGTCCACACTTTGGAAAGCTACCACGTTTGTGTCAACAACAATGCAAAATTTTAATTGGAAGCAAAGGAAACATGATAATTAACTCCTCCATATGATCATGGCCAAAAAATTGTTAACAAGATTTGAACCAAAGACTCTAGACCCTTGGCAAATAGCTTTTACCAAGTCGATTGCTAGCAATTGTTATTAAGATGAATCAGAATCATTAATACGTATCTGGTACTCGGTGAATCTGTAAATCTTTACCAAATAAAAATTGTCCACACTTTGAAAAGCTTACAAAGCTACAATGTTTGTGTCAACAATTAATCCAAAATTTGTCTGAAAGAAAATGCAACACTAAAATTAACTCCTCCATGTGATGATGGCCAAAGAGCCAAAATAGGAAAAGTAAAAACTCAACTGTTAAGAAGATTTGAACCAAAGACTCTACACCTATGTTGAACTAGCTTTGAGGACGGGGGGATGGTGGAGACAGCTAGAGCGCACCCCCAAATTTTTCAGGGGATTGCAGGTTGGGGACAGCAATAATATATATATATATATATATAGAAAATAATGAATACTAAAAAAATATTTAAATTTATTTAAAATTCACCATATACATATGCCATAAACATGAATGATAAATATAAAACATTGAAGTAGTTAATATTGTCTAATCATCATTGTAATTTGTCAATTTCTCCATTGTCAAGACTCAAAACTAAACATACATTCTGAAGGTGCAAAACTTTAATGTTTCTACAGTTAAACTTAATGTCTTATAAGTTATTAAATTATTACAGTCTAAAGTTTAACTAATAATTAGATTCTAAAGTTGGGAGCTTTGTAAGCCCGAGCAATTTCAGCTTTTTGTTCATGTGAATAAATGCATGACTTAACGCTAGACCAATAGATGATGATATGCTCTTTGGCAATTTCCTCTAAAACTATGGCCACAAATTTTGCACATCCATTGTTTGGAAAGATTTGGTCCATTCCCAAGTAATGTCATGAACCTCAACAAGGGAATTTCATTTTGTGCAGCTTGTCCTTCAACATTTTGTCCACCAACTTGGCCTTGAACATTTTGTCGATCCATGGTAAATGACAAATGTTCAAACTCAAATAAATGTAATTTTTAAGTTTTAAAATTTAAACAGATGTTACAAGACCCTGCAAAGCAAAACGATGATAACTTCAAAATTCAAATTTCAGAATAACAAAAAATTTACAAGTTACAAACTTACAACATTGTATAGATGAATCATTTCAAATTTTAAATAGCAGATAAAATTTATTATTTAATCTTAGGACAATGACATATAAATTATAATGATAAGAAACTATAACATCAAGGGGTTAAGAAAGAGATTCAAGAGTCAAGAAAAGTTGATTAATAATTTAGTAGATTATATATTCAAACACAGGAAAAACATGGATGATAGTCCAAAATTGCAAAATGCCAAAATAATACATAGTGTGGGTGTCAATGGCGAAATGCCTCAAAATAACAAAAAAGGGAGTCCTTGACTCAATGCCCATACTAGCATAAAGGCTGAAGCTACTCATAAATTTAGATCTTTTGCATTAAGACCATCCAAAAATGCATGAGCCTCATTTCCTTCTCTCTCATCATCATTAATGCCCTACAACTGCAACTCAATGTCATCTATTGGTACATTTACCAATCTTTTCTGGAGAGATGGACCATCCACCTCATCATCGATCTAGGAAGCATCCTTAGGATCTACATCACGTTGTGTTGCTAGTCCCTGTAAATACTCTGGTGCTTTCCTTCTAAGAAGGCGAAGACTGCTATGCACATAAACTAGTGTTTATGCTCTCTTAGAGGTAAGCCTATCCTCTTAGTAGAGTGGATAAACCTATATGTGCACCAGTTCCTTTCTGCAACTAAGGAACTAGCAACTTGAGATAGTAAACGCATAGACGAAGTGAGAATTTCTAGAGCTTTGTCCCCATACATCCTCCACCATCCACTAGGACTTCTTTGTGCCATACCTGTAATGTCCCCATTTTCGGATTCCCTTGCTCTATAGTTGGAGATGACATGGACTTGTGTCAGCCTAATCAGAGGGGTAATTGGATGTTACCAGTGAGCTCAGGGGGTTTAGAGGAGTTATATGATGCTTTCGGAGGTCCACTTATCATCTTTCATCATCAAGATCACTCCTGCACAGTCAATTTCAATTCTTATGCATTATGACCTTTCCTGTAATTCGAGAGTAGTATTCAGCATTATTCAATGGATTTAACTAAGGTTGTCATTTTAATAAATTATCTAAGAGGGGCACCTTAGTGTAATATCTCGTTGGAATGAAAGGGAAAAGCTCTAAATGTTGAGATGATGAAAAAGTGACTTCCAGTGCCTAGAAATGTTTTAAAGTCAAATAAATCACTTCTGGAGTAAAAAGGTTTAATTAATTAATAAAGTGATTTTAGAGGAAATACTAAAGATTGATTAAAACGTCACTTGAGGGGAAAAAACGTAAATGGGGTATAAAGGAGAATTAGGAGCTCAATCTCTCATTATGATTGATCATTTTACAAAATAGATTTGGAGAGGAGCTCTTATGGCTTTCTTGGGGTTTTGGAGCAAAACCCTTGTTGAGAATTAGTTTCGGTGGTGAAAGATTCCACCCTAGCTAATTGCTAGGAGGAATCATATAGGTTTCTCACAAGTTTTCAATGCAGAAGGAAGATCTATCATTTTTGTTAAGTTGGATTATTTGCAGAAGTTTTGGTATTGTTTGTAGAGGCTAAACCCTCATCTTCAGATTGTTAGCATTTATATCAGATTTGTGGGGTTTGTGGAGGTTGTTCCATACAGGTTGAGTTGTAGCTATCATCTCCAATTATTCAGAAGGGTCCGAATCAATTATTAAAGCCCTTGGCATTCTGGAAAGAGGGCACATTCCTTAGTTGCAGCCACAAGAAGAGGTCGATTTCTGTGCCAAATATTTACAAGTGTGGATCTCAAGGAAGGACGAGTTAGTGGGGATTGATCTGTTGTCTTTCTCATCCACCTGTCTCATCAAAATCGTGCCACATACATGTTGTATTGCGGTCCAAATAGGAGACTAGTTCACTATATTCAGTGTTGTACGAAAGAGTCACCTACAGCAGTGAGCAAGAAGGCTAATTTCTGCAGTTCGTGGGTGTTGTGCAAACTGCATAACTTTTGGTGTGAGGACATGCTGATTTGGGGAAGGAGCAGGGATAAATCTGAACTCTTCTCCACTACATATCGTTGCCATAACTTCTGTGTAAGGACGAATGTCTATTGGTATATTTTAAGAAGGATTAGAGTTGTTATTCATCATCTAGACTTCTATCCTGGAGAATTGCCAAACCACTATCAGATCGTGGGTCTGTTAACCCCTAGATTTTCACCCTTGAAAATCTTGAGGGTTAAGAGCCAACATGCAGCATTGGGGTTGGCATACTGAGATTTTTCCAAAGTTCAATACTTATGAGGTTGGTTCCCGCATGACGCAAGTACATGATCAGTATATGGTGGCTTGGTTCGGAGTCAGAAATGACTTAGTTTCCATGCATTTTTTAGAGAAATACAAGTGTTGCTAGAATTTAAGAGACACGGTTTGAGTGGGTCGTTCAGCATACAGTATGAGTCCTTTAAGGATTCTAGGCCTGATGACACTTTTCCGGGAGACGTCCAGGAAATTTCTATTTTTAGCAGGTTTTGCTCTAGGGCCCAGATTCAGATTTTGAGAGTGCATTATTGATCCTTAAGACATCCAGAGTCTTTTGGACTTTTTCCAAGATAATGTGGCCCCAGTTTACTATTTTTAGCAAGTTGAGCATCAAGGCTTGCATGTCAATTTTGATCACATATTCAGATCCCTTTCAGGAAGACGAGATCAATGAGTATAAATTCAAGAGCATTCGGACGACTTTCTATTTTTAGCAAGTTGGGTACTATTGAAAAAATTAGTCGTTTTGACCAAAGATAAATGACTTATCCCCGGCAGCGGCGCCAAAGATGTTGTCGTCCTTATACACACTTGCAAACGTGAGCTAAGTCTGGCTCACTTAGTGTGTCCTTGGAGGCACAATGCCTAGGTTCACAGCCCACGTTGTCACTTTGATCAGAACCTCTTCCGTCTAGGCTCACTCCTAGGGAAGCCAAGGGGGGTAGTCCCTAGTTTCTAGATTAGTTTGAGAGTTAAGTTCTAGGAGTTAGTTTTAATTTGTTAAGGCTTGGGGGATTCTAACCTAAGATGCTAAGGCAGCAATGCAAGGTGCAAGGTTAGTATGTTAAGAAAACCTTTTCCTAGGGCAACTAAGACTAGTGCCTAAGATTGGGCAAGGGGTCAACTAAAGTTAAGGGGTGATTCGTTACAGGTAGATTACAAAAAGAATGATTGAATCAAATATTAAGTACAAGATTTACAATTGGAAAATGCTAGAATACAACAAACAAGCTAACCACTTTAATTATTTTGTGTGCAGGATACAAGGAGATCAAAGCATCACATTACATTTATGAGATCATCATCAATACATCAACAAATAAGATTTATGAGTTTTAAGCACAAGTATTATGAAGATGAAGAATACCCACTCTTAGTTATTTAAACCCTCAAAGTATTTATTAGATTGAGCCCAAGGTTGGATCTTATTAAAGGTTTCTTAAGATTATCAAGTTTTAATTACCTTTATTAAGCTTTCACCAAAGACTCCTCCTCCTATTGCCAAATGGCTGTTGGATGCTCAAGATAGTATAGCAACGAGGCTAACCCTAGTTGTCACAGTCAGCCCAAAGCATTGAGTTTTTACGGAAAGGACACTCCTTCGTGCCACGAAACCATCCCCGGCCTATCACCGTCCGTTGCCCTCCTCAATACCCGTTTTAGATGGTGAAGATGGTGGTCTAAGGTACCCTAAAGAGTCTATTAAGTTATTATATGGATTAGGTAGACTTTTAGGAGTGTTTTAGAGTGTTTTAAAGATTTTATGACACTTTTAAAATGTGATTTAGTGACTTGACCGAAACTCACTTCAGCCTAAAATGTGTTGCTTAAGATTATGAAATGAAAGGCATTAACACATATATGCTATGTGAGAGCAAGTCAATTAGCTGCACAAGTAGATAGCTTGCAAAGTAAAGAAAGAAATTACAAGGGCAAGAACAACTTGCCAACCAAGAAATGAAAGACAATCACACTTATCTTATGTTTAAGAGCATTTGGATATGAGCATTAAGTGTGAGAAAGAAAAAGATTTAAGTGTTTGACTACACTATCAACTTATCAAGGAGATTACTTCAAGCATGCGGCAAATGGCCTTAATAGATCATAGCAATAAAGAAAAACACCATTCACTCATTGAAGCATTTAAGCATTTAGGATTTTAGATCTAAGCATCTAAGATAAAGATTAAACTTTGAAAACTTTAAGCATGCAAATAGATCTAGTTAAGTTATTGATGCCCAATAGGCTTAAGCTAAGGATTAACCATGTATGAGATCTAGATCTAGAATATTTTATAACATTGAGCACTTAGATCACAATCACATATTAAAACCCTAACCTTACCACTTGGGGTATTCCTCTCCCAATAGGTAGGCAATTAATTAGTTTTCTTAATCTTTAGGAAATATTG
>ML808101.1:186545-201430 GCA_009831015.1 Picea engelmannii | reverse complement strand
CCCACCATTTCTTGTCATGCACATAAGCACGCTTACGACGGATATTAGGACCAACAAGCTTATGCACACCATGATTCACAGAATTACCTGCTAAGATTGGTACCTAGAGTTTTGCTAGATATATCATGAGTCATACACACTAAAAGTCCATGGACACATCTACTTAATCCTGTAGGCAACGACAGTTTAATGAAGCTTGTTAAAACCTTATAGACATATTATAGCACCTAATGAAAAGCAGTGCCCAAAGCAATCAAGTTAGCAACGTGCTTGGGAAATGAATAACAAAATGAGCTATAGGAGAGTGACTATTACTAACCAAAAGTATCTCACGAGTATACGCTTTGGCCAATGTTCTGGATCCCAAAACTCCTTCAGCAGATCCTCGTGGCTGTCAACATCTGCTACCAATCACTATCATTAAATATATTCTTGCCAAAAATATTTTAATGAAGACACCTTATATAAAAAAATGAAAAGTTGAAAGAAAAACGCACATAGTTCACGATGCCAATTCCATGTAAAGAACCTAGGACTAATACAACAAGAAACAAGAAATAGAAGGGGAAGAATTACTTCTCACCCCTTCAAAAGAATTTGAAATTCTTCAAACAAAAATAAAACTCTGATTTGCAACTTAAAGTTTACAGCAGTCAAGAATCTTGTATCTATGTAATTTTATAGGAAGTCTACAACATAGGAATAAATAGTGCACATTCGAGAACAAATAGCACCAAATCATAACTCAAGCTCTCTGCTATTAGCATTTAATCTTTGTCCTGAAACTATGATGATCTAAACAGCCAATCAATGTAGTTACAAGTAGATCATGATGACAATTCCATGTGAAGAACCTAGGATAAATTGTATCAAACAAAATATGACAAGAAACAAGAAATTAAAAGGGAAGCCATACTTATCATCCCTTCAAAAGAAATTGAAATCATTTGAACATCCTTCGAATAAAAATAAATCTCTTAATTGCCACTTAAAATTTACAGCAGTCCAGAATGTTGTATCTATGTAATTTTTTAAAAAGTCTACAACACGGGAATAACAAGTGCACATTAGAGAATAAATAGCAACCAAATCATAACTCAAGCACTCCACCTTCAGCTTTTAATATTTGTCCTGAAACTATGATGATCTAAACATCCAATCAATGCAGCTGCAAGTAGTTCAAAAAGTCACTACATCAATAGAAATGCACAGCTAATTCCATAAGCCATACTATCAATAGATGTAATTCAAAATGGCTTCAACCTGGAGAAATTGCTAGAACGCAGAGCAAACATGATAACCATAGTAGATCAAATTTTCAGGCATTCAAGAGGGAAACTCATAACTGGTGTGGCAACAGAAGAGGTAGTAGAGGAGAACCATAAAATCATACAACAAAAGACAGAGGAAAACCATAAAATCATACAACAAAAGACGGAGGAAAAGTTCCCAAAATGCTAGAATTCGCTAGTGTCCAGCTTCTCTTCCTGAATGATGGAGCAGTCATGACATAGACCCATAAAGAATGTTTAGCCCTCTTTAGACTCATTATTGAAAAGTCAACAACAGTAAGCATAAAACCGTAGCCAATTTGTTTTACTTCAAATTTCAATCACACCCCTATGGTCCCAAATTACTTTTTCAAAAAAATGGTATTTTAGGGATGACATTTACAGGCAGTTTATCCAGATCACTTGGGTTAACCCTCAGGGAGGGTTACCCCCAAATATGGCCTTCTATGTTGAGCACCTCTTGGAGCTTAGAGACGGGTTCATAACTTCATTGTTCAACCACAGTATACACTCCGCCATTGGGTGAACGCTCTTCGCATTCCCCTAGGCCAACTCAAAGTGGGTTCTCATAGACTTCGAGAAGAGACCGACCACCAGATTGATCGACCAAATGGGATCTGCTAGCTATGCCATTTACAGGAGGTCGAGACTAAGGAGCACTTCATCTTTCGCTGCCCCATCTACTATGAGATTAAGGGCAGGTTCCATTGCCTATTCAGGAGGACTCGGACCCTCACTAGCTTCTTCGGATATCCTGACCAGAGATGCTTGGCATTATACATATAGGAGACCCTCAGGCTCTGAGCCCATTTTCCTCAGCCCCCTACTAGATCAAAGTCTACCCAGCAGCAGATCACCTACTTCTTCACGGTGCTACCCACAGGAAGGGGCACTAAGAGACAGATCGATATTGACACAACTCTGGACTCCAAATCAATGCAGACCCATGGGGAGCTTCCCTTTGTTGATGTTTTGGTAGCTGAAGGAGAAACTTTCCTCTAGACAACATTTCTTAGAAGAGAAGAAGATTCCAGAAGTCCAAGGAAGACAATTGAACAGCAGAAGAACACCCCAGAAGAGAAGTCAGCCCACAGGAAAAGAATAAAGTAAAATAAGAATCCCCAGAGGAGAAGTCGACTCAGGCAAGGTGACTTGAAGACTATAAATAGAGATGTCTTGCTCATTTGACACACAACACACTCACTCTCATTGAAGAAGGACGCGCAAGTCTAAGGAGAAGAAGAAGATGCAATGGAGGTTCTTGATTATTCTTTGTGGTGGCTTTTTCCCTTGTGCACTATCTCTCTAAGAAGGTGCACTATTGTTGTATGGTGTTGTTGTTGCAGCTGTGAGCACTAGCTTGTGCGCTAGCCTAGTGCTAGGGTTTCTTCTTTGTTTGTAGCTCTTAAGAGTTGGTTCATGATGGATTCTATTGGACGAAATCTATCTAAGAAAGGTTGTTGATTTTTTCCCCCATTGGGGTTTTCCCAGGATAAATCTCTTGTGTTCTCTTGTATCTTGTTTATGCTACTCTTATTGTTCAGTACATGCTATAATTGTTAATGTTAAAGAAGTAAAAGAACACTGGTAACTTTACTGCTCTGTAAATAAAGAAAAATCTAACATGGTATCAGAGTTGGTTACCTTCATAACAGTTTGACCACTTAAAGGAAGATCGTTTGCAACAGTACCTTGTCGTTGCACTAGAATACTTTGCCAAGCTCGTTGAGCACTAGTTCCAAGGCGTTGGGACTATTTTCACCACAGAGCAGTTTTCCCTACCCTAGCGTACCCCCTGCAACACTCTGGTTGCAATTCATTGAAAGATCAGAAATTTGAAATTTCTCAAATCTAGGGTTTCTACCGACGAAAATGTCAACCAGTATGAGAGTTGAAGATAGATTGGATGGAGCAGATAAATTCAGATCTTGGAAGCATAGAGTTCTTCTCATTCTAAAAGAGAATGAGCTATTGGATCATGTCAAGCAGGTACTTCAAGAACCTGAAGATGAAGAAGCCAAAGCAAAGTTCAGGAAGAATGAAGTCAAGGCCAAGAGGATCTTGACAGACTCAATAAAAGACCATCCGATACCTAATGTATCAGAACTGAAGTCGTCGAAGGAAATGTTTGATGCCCTAACCAGACTTATGAAAGTAAGAATACCAGCGGGAAACTTACTCTAAGGCATCAACTCAAAAACGTGACAATGAATAAGTCAAAAACAGTCGCCAATTATTTTATCAGGATCTCGCGGATCAAGTACCAGTTAGCAGCTATTGGAGACACAGTAGATGACGTTGAACTTGTGACTACTACACTCAATGGATTTCCTTCCTCTTGGGATCCATTTGTTCAAGGTATTTGCGCTAGAAGCAAATTGCCCAAGTTTAACAAGTTATGATCAGATTGTACCCAAGAGGAATCCAGATTAATATAAAAGTCGCAGAAGACAAATGATGATGAAAATCAAGCCCTTGTTGCTCAATTGAAGAAAAGGAAAGAAAGTGAAGAAGGCAGTCTGAAGAAGTCTAAGAAACCACACTACAAGAAGGATGCATCAAGGATCGGATGTTGCAACTACAAGAAGATGGGACATTATGCCGCACAATGTCCTCTTAGACATGAAAAGGGAAAGAAGAAGCACCATGCACATGCAACAGACGCTAAAGAGCACAAGTCAAAGGATGAAGAACTTGTATTTGTCTCATAACTCACAGGAACTATCACTCAAGGGAGTGATACTTGGTTTATAGATAGCGATGCTTCCAAGCACATGACCAGATTCATAAATTCTCTTTCAAACTTAACAGCAAAGAGTTCATCCCTTCAAGTGGAGCTTGGGGATGATTCCAAACACGCAGTCAAAGGTGTTGCAGAACCCTCCCTACAACTTGACTCGGGTAACCCCATTTCAATTAAAGATATTTTGTTTGTACAAGGCTTGAAGAAGAATCTACTTTCCATCTTTGCTTTAGAAGATAAAGGTTTTAGGGTAGCTTTTGTGGATAGCCAAGTTCTTCCATGGCCCAAGAATTCAAGCATAGATAAAGCTACCGTGATTGGTGTCCAAGAGGGAGGATTGTATAAATTGAAGGGACACCAAGAACAAGACCTTGTACATAACAGTGTGAGCTCTAGTGAGCTATGGCACCGAAGACTTGCTCACATAAACTATAGAGCACTACCAGTATTGAGAAAGATGGTTACAAGTCTACCAGACATTCACGTAGAACATGATGGAGTATGCAAATGTTGTGCACTTGGCAAGAATGTCAAGGGAAGCTTTACTAGCAAGGATAGCAGGTCCAAGGGGATCTTGGACATCATACACTCCGATGTATGCGGACAGATGACGGTGCCATCCTTAGGCAACTTTGTATACTATGTCTTATTCATAGATGACTATTCTCGAAAGACATGGATCTACTTCTTGAAAGTGAGAGATGAAGTCTTTAACAAATTTCAGGAATTCAAGGCCTTAGATTAAAATCTCTCTAAAAGGAAGATTAAAGTCTTGAGATCTAATAATGGAGGTGAGTATACCTAAAAAGAGTTTAAAGACTTTTCCAGAGAAGCGGGAATTAAGAGGGAGCTAACAACTCCCTACAACCCCCAGCAGAATGGGGTTGCAGAAAGAAAGAATAGATCCATTGTAGAAGCATCTAAAGCAATGATCCATGACCAGGGCTTACCCATGCATTTATGGGCAGAAGCATCCAATACAGTCGTGTATGTTCAGAATAGAAGTCCTCAAAAGATATTGGGGAACAAAACACCTGAAGAGGTGTTCACTGGAAAGAAACCAGAAGTCGGTCACTTGAGAATTTTTTGTTGTCCGAGACTAGAAGGAAAGTCAATAGTGACTTCCAAGTGGATCTACAAGATCAAGCATGCTACTGACGACAACATAGAGAAGTACAAAGCGAGATTTGTGGCTAGAAGTTTCTCCCAAAAAGAGGGAGAAGACTATGATGAGATGTTTGCTCCAGTATCAAAGCACACTTCCATCAGATCGATTATTGCGATTGCTTTCGCAATGGGATGGAAATTACACTAGATGGATGTCAAGACTGCTTTCTTGAATGGTGTAATTGAGGAAGAAGTGTACATAGAGCAGCCACAAGGGTTTGTGATTCATGGGAAGGAGTACCATGTGTGCAAACTGAAGAAGGATTTGTACAGACTAAAGCAGGCACCCAGGGCATGGTATGCCAGGATAGATAGTTACCTAATGAGCTTAGGGTTTACCAAGAGTGATGCAGATCCCAACCTTTACTACAAGATTGAGAATGGTTGCCCGTTGATCTTGGTTCGATATGTGGATGACATGTTTCTAACAAGAGATGAGAAGCTCATAATTGGGTGCAAGAGGGAGCTCACTTCAGAATTCGAGATGAAGGATCTAGGTCTGATGCATTATATCTTGGGATTGGAGGTGTGGCAAAGACCAGATGAGATTTTCCTTAGCCAAGGAAAATATACTATTGAGATCCTGCAGAGATTCGGGATGATGGACTGCAAGTCCATGGCCACACCTATGATGATAAATATGAAGCTCCTGAGTGATTCATCTTCAAATTTGGTGGATCCCACGATGTACAGACAGTTGATTGGATCCTTGATGTAACTGGTTAATACCAGGCCAGACATATGCTTTGCAGTAAACACCTTGAGTCAGTACATGGTTGAACCTAGACATGTACATTGGATGGCAGCAAAACATATGTTGAGGTACCTGTGTGGTACAATTGGATATGGATTGAGATATGTCTCGGATGGAGATGAGAAGTTGCAGGGTTATACAGACTCTGACTGGGCAGGGAGTGCAGTGGACCGGAAAAGCACATCTAAATGTTGCTTCAGTTTGGGATCAGGTATGATCTCATGGTTAAGCAGGAAGCAGACATCAGTAGCAATCAGTACAACAGAGGCAGAGTATATCGCAGCTAGTGTTGCAAGCCGTGAACAAGTGTGGCTTCGGAAGTTGCTTGCAAGGATATTTGATCTAGAGTTGGATCCAACTTTGATACATTGTGACAATCAAAGTTGCGTGAAGCTTTTGGAAAATCATGTCTTTCATGACAAGTCAAAGCACATAGAGATCAAATATCATTACATCCGAGACATGGTGCAGAGAGGAGTTGTGGAGCTCCAGTACATATCCACGAATGAGCAGATAGCGGACATTCTCACCAAGCCTCTGTCTAGAGTGAAGTATGAGTACTTCAAAGACAAGCTTGGCGTGATGCAGAATGTTCACCCTCATTGAGAGGGAGGTGTGATGTTTCTCCTCCAGTCGGCTAACCCCTCTAGCCAAGGGTTCCCTAGATAATCATGTGAAGTGACTGAGGGGGTAATGCATTGTTGGATACAAGGGAGAGAAGAAACATCACGACGTAGTCACGAGACTACACGGTAACTGTGTGTCACTGGTCAATAGTTGTGTGCTACTACAGTGGTTGTGTACCACTGGAAGTGAATGTGTGTCATTGGACAATAACTGTGTGCTACTACGGTGGTTGTGTACCATTGGCGGTGATTGTGTGTCATTGGACAGTAGTTGTGTGCTACTGCGGTGGTTGTGTACCACTGGCAGTGATTGTGTATCACTAGACAGTAGTTGTGTGCTACTATAGTGGTGGTTGGGTACCATTGGTTGTGATTGTGTATCATTAGACAGTAGTTGTGTACTACTATAGCAGTGGTTGTGTACCACTGGCAGTGATTGTGTATCACTATACAGTAGTTGTGTACTACTGTAGCTATGGTTGTGTACCATTGGACAGTAGTTGTGTACTACTATGCTTTGGCAGCAGATTGGATGGCATTGTAGTAGTTGTGTGCTACTAGTTGATTGCCATGGAGACTACCATATCGTTTGGGAGTAGTTGTGTGCTACTAGTTGATTGCAGCATAATCATGGAGATTGTGACGGATGATTTGAGCTACCGATGGCATCGTAGTAGTTGTGTGCTACTAGTTGATTGCAGAGTAGTCAGTGGACTACTAGATGAAGACATCATGGAAAGATACCTCCCTAACTAAGAGAGAGTGTTGATGTTTTGGTAGCTGCAGGAGAAACTTTCCTCTAGACAACCTTTCTTAGAAGAGAAGAAGATTCCATAAGTCCAAGGAAGACCATTGAACAGCAGAAGAACACCCCAGAAGAGAAGTCGGCCCACAAGAAAAGAATAAAGTAAAATAAGAATCCCCAGAGGAGAAGTCGACCTAGGCAAGGTGACTTGAATACTATAAATAGAGGAGACGTCTTGCTCATTTGACACACAACACACTCACTCTCTCATTGAAGAAGGAAGCGCAAGTCTGAGGAGAAGAAGAAGACGCAGTGGAGGTTCTTGATTATTCTTTGTGGTGGTTTTTTTCTCTTGTGCACCATCTCTCTAAGGAGGTGTGCTACTGTTGTATGGTGTTGTTGCTGCAGCTGTGAGCACTAGCTTGTGCGCTGGCCTAGTGCTAGGATTTATTCTTTGTCTGTAGCTCTTAAGAGTTGGTTCACGGTAGATTATATTGGACGGAATCTATCTAAGAAAGGTTGTTGGGCTTTTCCCCCATTTGGGCTTTTCCCAAGATAAATCTCTTGTGTTCTCTTGTATCTTGTTTATGTTGCTCTTATTGTTCAGTACATGCTATAACTATTAATGTTAAAGAAGTAAAAGAACACCGGTAAATTTATTGCTCTGTAAATAAAGAAAAACCTAACACCCTTGCCCCACGAGATTTCAGCGACGTGACCAAATCAGATCCCTCCCCATGAGACGAGCAAGATCCCCCAAGCCTCAATGGAGAACTACCTCCTCCAGATAGCAACGCAGTGGACAATCCAGACATCCCACCAGTTCTCCCTCAGGACATCATACTATACTGAGCTTTCTTCATTCGGCCTCGGATGTTAGGAGATGAGCTTATTCCATGAAAGACCTACCTCATTACGTTTGGTTCTTCTTATTTTTGGATCTTCTCCTCCTATACATCTCCACCCCATAGTGGGTTTTGGGCTTGGAGTATCGGCTTGTTCATGCCTCAGCTTGGCTCTCACTCTCTACTCTACCTTACTCTCTCACTCTCTACTCTACCTTACTCTACTTTAATTTCTGCATCTTGCTTTTTATAGGAGACTTTTTGGTACTCCTGCTTTGTAATGACATCATTGTACTCAATAGTCCTTTTGACCTACTTTTGTGATCATCAGTTAGACATTAATAAAATTATCTTATCTTATCTTATCTAGAATGTGGCCTAGATAAGACAAGTCAATTGGGTTAGGCAACCAAGTACTATGCATAGAATCCCTCCTAACATTCAAGGTCAATATACTAATAGAAGAAGGAAAAAATCTAGTGATGCCCTCTTGTCCAAGAGATATAAGGTGGGCATTGGAGGAAGCAACAACACCTCTACATTTAATACCACAACTAGTATGATGAGCTTAACATGGGGAAGTTTGAGTAATCGGGCACGATCTGATAGATTTGTTATCGTCCATGTCCATATCTTCAATATCCACATAATACTTAACGCTCCCACAGGGCAAGTTATGTCTCAACAAAAATATCGGATTGGTAAATTGTACGCCCAAATAATTATAAGTCATAGTGATCTCAAATTTTAATTAGCTCATTAGACCATAAACTTTGGATAAAGCATACTTAGTCTTGGTCAAAAGGTCTTGGTCAAAGCATCCATAGATGTGTTGAAGACCATAAACTTAGTCTCAGTAAGCTCAACCACAATCTAGCGACAATCATGAAAGCATGATAGAAAATCCAGCTATATCTATAATCTATCATGAGAGGAGACTAGAAGGACCGCGCAGTCAGCAAATAGAAGGGAGGAGATTAGTACATCGTTCAAACAATTTATAGTAAAGGGGGTCTAAAATATGTGGTGATATCAATGTTCTAAAACTCGACCTCAACCTCAGAATTGGATGAGGGTCAACTCAGACTCGGCCATGACTCATACCAGTTTGAATTTAATGACTCGGTTTACTAAAAAATATATCAAATATTTAAATTTTAATGAAAAAATATATTTTAAAGATTCCAAACCATCAGAGACAAAATATGTGAAGTCTACTCATGTGTATACCATGTAAGGTGAATATATCAAAATGGCACAGAGTGCAATACATATCAAAAACAAAATACATAATCAATGAGACTCTGAATCACCTCTAGAGTCCATAAACATACTATAGGCTACTTGCCTACTTGCCTAATACAAATCATTGATCAACATGATCAATCATCAAACTCATCACCATTGCTAGAAATGGGATACTCAGCATGAGATACAAGATCATCCTCTGGCTAAAAGTCTTCAGACTCCTCGAGGACATCTGCAACAACAATAGTAACACTAGTGGAAGCACAAGCCTCACAACTAGTGCTTGCATGTGCCATGCCTGGAATTATGCCTACTCCTACTAGTGGAATCTAAATCCAAACCAATCCACCCCAAGTCATCAATATCATAATCAGGATCAAACTCTGCCAAGTGAGACTCCTCTACTTGTTCTAAGGTTGGATCAATATCATCCAACACAATGAGATCTATATTAGGTCTTTTGTCCAAGCTCACTCTAAATCACAACTCTTCAACGCTACTCCAAAACTCCAAATGCTCACAAATGCTCAATGAGAGAGGTGTGAGGCAAATAGAGATGGGGAGGTTTTCTATATAATTTGTTTTTAGGGTTTAGGGTGCTAGGATTTAGGCTTTAGGTAGATTTTTTTAATTAACTTTTCCTTCAAAACTACATCGTGGTGAGGTTGAGGACCAGCTCAGTCAAGTAAGTACAGACTCGACCAAGTTGGACCAGTTCAGTAACAAACCAGTCCTCGAACCGAGCAGAGATCTGAATTGACTCGATTTGTGCTCAACTCGATCAAGTCCAAGTCTAAGTCAACTGATGTTAAAAACACTGGTCAATATATGCCCTCAACAATAAGGCATGTATCTTTGCACACCTTTACATTGTGCATTATGACCTAAACAACATTTTCTAACCCAACAGATTCAATTGCTTCAAGTAGAATGTCAATGATGAACTACGCATCTTTCTCCTCCCCTTGGCAATACATTGCCTTTAGAAACATTGCCCCTTTCGGGATTTAAGCAATCACATTGATAAAAGTCTTATTCTTCTTATCTTTCCATCCAACAAAATTGATGGATGCCCCTCAAATGCCCATGAATTTCAAATGGGTTCTAATTCACTCTCTACAAATAAATTCTCATTTGTCAAAGGTGTAATGCAGACCCTCACATAAATAAGGCCCTTGTACCCTTTTGGGGCTTCATTAACCCCTTTAATCATCTCCATCCAATAAGAGGATCAAACCAAGTTTAAAGCAAGGCCATTTGCATAGGATGCATTGACCTATAAGTTTATCTACCATATTTCAAGCTTCATTACTATAATCTTTTCGAGGGGTCCCAGATTAGATAGCATTGAAGGAGTGTTAGATTCAGTATGGAACAATGGAAGCCTTGATGAAGTTGCTCCTAGTCTTGATGGTTGTTTGAATTGAGGGACAAGATTTGACTGCACAACTTTAGCATCTTCATCCCCTTGTTCTTTCCTATAGTTTTCCATCATATCCTTGCTCAGACCCCTTCCCTTTGTCCCATCTAAGTTAGGTGCATCAGTGCATACTCTCATTCCAGTGTTTTTAATGCTAGTTAAATGGGCTTTAACCCTAGTGTAGTAAGCCTTGAATTCCTTTCTACACATGTTATAGACCCATACCAAAGAGCCCCCTCCTTGGACCTTCCCCACAATAGTGACATATTTCTAAAGAAGGGACTCTGTATCATATTTGGCAATGGTGAAGGATCTGGAGCCCTCAACATCAAGAAATGATAGTTCCATGATGAAGAATCAAATTTTACTTCTTTCGATGTTTATCATTTTTCCATTTTATTTATTTCTATTGGACACGTAATCCTTGGGATTGCGGTCTTTGTAACAGTAATGAACATATGAAGCGTCATAGATGATAGGAAGAGTCATACATTGAAGAAGACCAACGGTTGCAATTTGTATATTTATTGAGCTTCATGCTAATGGAATAATCATCCCGTGGAGTTATGATTCCTGCCCACTCCTGGCCTGACAGTGGTATCAAAGCCAACGCTAACTCGATGAGCGTTTCTTCTCTTGTGCAGAAAACACTCTCTCCCATCTCTGCCATCTATTCCTTTGAAGTCTGGCTCTATGGGGATTCTCTCTGCCATATTCTCTATGATTTCTTCGTGTTAGGATTCCACGACAAGAACCGTCGACCTATGGTATCGAATCTCCTCACGCCATGGACTCCTACACAAAACCCTAACCCTAAATCACATGACTCCCGTTCCACACGACTCTCTCATACTCATGCCTAACGACTAATAGAATGGAACCCTAATCTTCACTACGCAAGCTCGTGCGTAGGGTATTCTCTCACACTGCTAACATATTCTCGGACTGGTATATCCATATTCTCGGACTGGTATATCCTCAAATTGGTATATCCATATTCTCGAACTAGTACATTCTCAGATTGGTATATCCATATTCTCGAACTGGCAAGTCACGGTTCGTTTAGTCAAATTGCTGTCATTTTTTGCTCAAGCCCAAAACACCTAATTTGTTGTTGCGCAAACCCTAAGCGTCCAAACGCAAGTAGCCTATGATAATTCATCAACCTCCTGCAAACACTCCCATGACCCAATGACCATCGTTGCTAATGGTATCATTGGTATCACACTTAGCACTCTTCCATCATTTTTTGTGAGCGTCCATTTTCCATGAAAGTTATGAAAGGATCGTACATAGTGGGTTGAGCATGAAGAGTATACCATTATCTACGTGTATGAACTCTTGCACCTTATATGAAGTTGCACAAATATTTGTTTAAGAAGAGATCTTTCATGAGTTGGTAAGGTAATAATACTAGAAAAACTAGTCTTATTTGTGGGCATTCCTACTGCTACGACCTACAGGTTTACTACGCCCTTCTGTAAAATAAATGATCTAGAGATCTTCATTTATAATCTGTTGCAGTGATATATTGGTTCCTTAAAGAACATAGACAAGAACACTCTTGGCGCACAGCATTCCTCAAGGCTGAGTATTTATGGTGCAGCAACATTGTACTTTTGGTGCAACATCATTATCGTGCTACGCATGTGAGAAGGTAGAAGACAATGCATTCTCTCATCTCCATTGTCGGCGTGGTGTTGACCGGTACGAAGAACTATGGTTGAACGAATGAACAGGACACTCCTAAATATGGTTCGTTCCATGATGCTTTTCAAGAATGTTAAATTGATGTTTTGGGTTGATGCAGTTCTATGTGCAGTTTATGTCAAAAACAGGTGTCCATCTCATGCTCTCAAAAACAAGACTCCATATGAAATGTGGCATGGCCACATTCCTTCAATGAGGCATCTCAGGGTCTTTGGTTCCACCTGTTATGCCTTGATTCCTAAGGAGCAAAGAATCAAGCT
Source organism: Picea engelmannii (assembly GCA_009831015.1). NCBI lineage: Eukaryota > Viridiplantae > Streptophyta > Pinopsida > Pinales > Pinaceae > Picea > Picea engelmannii. The sequence goes on along the minus strand of ML808101.1, from coordinate 188,620 downwards.
TGATGCAAGGAGTTGGAAGTGCATCTTCTTGGGGCACTCATATACCACACTGAGGTATCGTCTTTACGATGAGACAAACAAGAAATTCATCCTTTCCAGAGATGTGATCTTTCTTAAATCCACCAAGAAAGATGAAATTGTTGAGAGGCAGCTTGATCATCTAGACAGATTTACTCATGTAAAGACATATCATGAATTTGATTATGAGATTCCACATCTTGAAGGGGGGATCCCTATCTTGGGTCAATCTCTGGAATCTCCTTTCGAAGTTCCGTCTTCCCCACATGAAGAAGTTCTTGCCACTTCATCAGAACCTGAAGTTCAATTGGATGATGTGATCGAGAAGATTGAAAAGTTGAGGCTTGGTGAGAACCCATCTCCATCTCAATCAGTTGAGCAACCTGGACCATCTCAGAAAAGTCCACCAAAATGGCTCACTAAAACACTTGAAAGTGTTCATACTGATGAGGTTGGAAAAACAGGAACCAAAATGTCCTCAAGACAAGATGGAGGTAATGTAGATAAATCAAACTCAAGTGATGTAGATAACATGGATGTTTCATATGATTGTGAGTTGAATTTATCTACTAACCATTAACTGACTTCATTTAAAGAAGCCACTTCTCATGATGAATGGAAAAAAGCCATGCAAAAAGAATATGATTCTCTCATCAAGAATGAGACTTGGAAGTTGGTAGATCCTCAATTTGGAACCAAACCAATCAACTGCAGGTGGGTAATCAAAAACAAGTACAAAACAAATGGCTCACTTGACAAGCACAAAGCAAGGCTCGTAGCAAAAGGATTTGCACAGAAAGATGGTGTTGATTATGAGGAGACTTTTGCCCCCACAGCAAAATGGGCTACCATCCGCACTCTATTTTCCATGGCAGCACAAAATGGATGGAAAATTCATTAAATGGATCCGAAGACTGTTTTCTTGAATGGAGACTTGAAAGAGAATGTGTTCATGTCTCAACCAGAAGGCTTTGTTGTGAAGGGACAACCCCAACATAAGGCATGCAAGCTCATCAAATCCTTATATGGCTTGAAACAAGCACCACGAGCATGGTATGAAAAGTTAATCAAGCATCTTCTGAAATTGAATTTCAAGCATTTCAATCTTCACGATGCAACTTTGTTTGTCAAGAAAGTTGAAAAAATTGATGTATATCTTGTAGTATATGTAGATGATTTGTTAATAACATGGAACAATGAAAGCTACATTGCATCCATAAAGAAAGAGTTGAATAAAGGCTTCGAGATGACAGATTTGGGACATCTTCACTATTGTTTGGGCATTGAAGTGATTCAAAATCCAAGGTACATATTCATCTCCCAGAAGAAGTACATTCAAGAACTGTTGAACAAGTTTGGCATGGTTGAGTGCAATCCAATTTCTACTCCAATGGAACAGAATTTGAAACTCACATCAAAAGAAGGGAATGAATTTGAGGATGCAACCAAGTATAGACAACTTGTGGTAAGTCTTATCCAAGGCTGTTGGGAGCGCGGAGCGGGAGCGCAGAGCGGGAGCGGGAGCGGGAAGCGAAGATTTTCAAAAATCTCTGGGAGCGGGAGCGTTTCGAAAGCGTTTTTTATATAATACATAAAAAATATATATATATTGATGCATATATATATATATATAACATGCAAAATGTTGAATCAATTGCAAAAAACATGAAAACATAGATATAAGATCATTTAACTAATTGATTAGTGATGAATCGATGATCATTAAAGCATCAACCATTTAGAACATACTACATACTACACATATAACATCAATCATAAACATATGTGGGACTCAACATTAAAGCATCATAACATCAATCATAAGCAACATAACATCAAACATTAAAGCATCATAACATCAATCATTAACTTCAAAGGTAAATTGTCATATGATGTTCTTAAGTTCATAACTTCATAACTGTTGAAATAATGTAACTGCGAAGAGCATTCTTATTATTTTGTTATTGGATTAAATCCCCATTGTGGATTAATCATGTCATTATTATTATTTTTATTGTTAGGTTAATCCCCATTGAGGATTAACTAAGTCGGTAATT
>ML808101.1:157633-186495 GCA_009831015.1 Picea engelmannii | reverse complement strand
TTGAACCTTGGCCCTTGATAATAAGTTGCTACCTGCAATAGAATGATAGAGGAGAAATGGGAAAGAGTAGGAGAAGAAACTAGTTTACAACACATGCATTTAAAAAAAAAAAAAAACAAGAAAGAAAAATGGGCACCAAGAGCCTACCTCTTTAACTCTCCAATGGTGGTTGAATATGACTATGGTAGCCTTCAATCTCCCTTCCAAGCTCTCACAAATGGTAGCCTTCAACCTCCCTTCTATCTCCTCAAGAACTAGCAAGAACCCTCTCAAGAGTCAAAACCCTCTTAGCAAAGAAATGGATGAAATGAGAAATAGAATGAGAGAAATGGGAGTGAAAGAGTGTTTAGTAGTCTTAGCTAACCCTAGGCTACCTTTCCCATGAGCCATTTCTCCAAAAAAAACAAAAAATGACCAATTTCATCCTCCTCACGTGCACGGGCTCAGGGAGCGTTTCGGGGAGCGTTTTTTTCCCTTGGAAGCGTCTAGGGAGCGTTCACTCCCTGAGTGCTCCCTAAAAAACCAGGGAGCGCATATTTTAAGGAGGAATCGCGCTCCCTAAAAAATGCTCCCGAGTGCACTCATGAACGCTCCCCTTCGGAGCGCGATTCGGGAGTGGGTTCGAGGGGGGGGGCGCTCCCCCGCAGCCTTGGTCTTATCTATCTTACAACCACCAAACCAAACATTTCATTTGTTGTTGGGATTCTTTCCAAGTTCATGCAAAAGCCTTGTAAAGGACATTGGTCTACTGCAAAAAGAGTTCTAAAATACTTGAAAGGAACTCAAGATTATGGACTCAGGTACTCTAAGGTAGATGACTTCAACCTAATTGGATATTTTGATTCAAACTTTGATGGGGATAAGGAAAATGGAGTATCAACAACTGTCTCTTGGAGATGACGCAAACAATCAGTTCCAGCAGATTTCACAATAGAAGCAAAATATGTGGCAGCTGCAGAAGCAACAAAGGAGATTGTGTGGCTCGCGAAAATACTTGAAGATTTGCAGGAGAAACAAGTGAATCCTACTCTTCTAGTTGACAATACTTTTGCAATCAAGTTGGCCAAGAATCTCAGATTCCATGATCGAACCAAGCACATCAACACAAAGTATCACCTAATTCGATATCATGTAGAGGCCAAGACAATTCACTTGAGACATTGTTCCACAAACGAGCAAATTGCGGACATCTTCACCAAAGTGCTTGGAAGGGAAAATTTTGAGAAGTTCAAAATGATGCTTGGACTCACACACACTCCTTCGGATTAAAGGGGAGGATGTTGGACACGTAATCCTTGGGATTGTGGTCTTTGTAACAGTAATGTACATATGAAGCGTCATAGGTGATAGGAAGAGTCATACGTTGGAGAAGACCAATGGTTGCAATTTGTATATTTATTGATCTTCATGCTAATGGAATAATCATCCCGTGGAGTTATAATTCCTGCCCACTCCTGGCCTGACAATTTCAAAAGATGAAAATGAAAATAGGCTGATGTTCCATTTTTCCCAGCTGCCTTTTTTGGTTTAGGGTTTTTTTTCTAATTTTGATGCTAGTTCCATCGCTGTTATGGGGATTTTAACCCCATATCTATGGCTGTCATTGCACAACAGCAGAGGAAATTAACAATTCCCTGCTATTGTGCAAAGACAGCCATAGATATGGGGTAAAAATTGTCGTAGCAGCCATGGAAATAGCATCAAAATTAGAAAAATATAACAAAAAAACAGCAGAGAAATAGCATGGAAAACACTAATTTATGAACATTAACAGCACAGAAATAGCATGGATATTTGAAAACAACCACAGGGAACGAAGTCAAAGAAAAACATGAAAGAGAATGCATGGTTAAGGAATCCATACCCGGAACTGAAGTCTGGCATGTAAGAATGAATATCCAACCTTGAGAGCAGCCCAAAAAAATGCTAACTTATCCTCCAACAGCACCCCAATCAGCCTCAAAAATCCCTCAAGCAAAGGACTGCCTGGCACCATTTTTTCTCCAAAACAAGAATAACAATCAAAAAGTATTGATTATTGGTTTGCTCAAGGGACACGCAAGAGGCCCTATTTATAAGTTTTGAGAGTCCTTTTTAGGGTTAGAGTTTATCAGATTGTCTTTAGGGTTTTTTTTTCAATTTCTCAGCCAAAAATGCAGCCTTATAGGCTGGAACCATCAAACATTTCACGATTTGGCCCAAAATGCAAGATTCATGTTTTGAAACCTGTTACATTGTTTCCAAAAAACGAATACCACACCAAAACGTTTCTATGGTGTTGCTAAGAAGTATGCATAACATATCTGCCTCCGAAACATTGAAAGGCATTTCATGCCCCCCCCCCCCAAGGATTTCCAATAACACAAACAAAACTCCATGGATTTTGGACTGTTCACTAGTAGTTTATTGTTAAATCAGGTCGGAAAAAAAAAAGAAAAAAGTGTGTTTTGATCTTTTCTTGTGTGTTCTATACGCAAACTATTGAGTCTAGTTCATGAGGCTCACTAGTTAGACTTACCAAGGAAATCAAACTAGTGTTAACTTACGAGTCTAAGTTAGACTCGAAAGAGTTGACTCAACTCAATTTCCTCAAAGCACAAAATCACACTCAAATGTCGACTCAAAATCTAAAGAGTTTGGTAACATTGGAAAATCTGAGCTAGCCTAAAAAGAGTTGACTCGACTCAATTTCCTCAAAGAGCAAAGTCACACTCAAATGTCAACTCGGACTTGAAACAGTGTGGTAAGACCATGTGCTATCCAAAAATGACTCAATACCATCTCGTAGAGCCTCAAGATAGTGATAATAACCATTTTTTAAATACCTATACCACTGAGCTTCTCAAACAAAAAGTCTGGCTATAGAATCAAAGACCTATCCAAAGTCCACAAAACAATAATTGACCTTAGATGACCATTTTCTAGCTTCATCAATGATAGCTCAAAGCGTAAAGATGTGATCAATAGTCCGGTAATTCTTCCTAAACCCTGCTTCACCTCTAGGTCTAATGTTACTTCTTTCAACTAGTCAAATAGAAACATGTCACGAATAGTAACATATAATTCAGCAAAAGTGTGTCCAATCATAGTAGTCCTACTATTATTTGGATCAGCGCATTCCCTTGATTTATAAATGGGATGAATAAGATGTGACCTCCAAGAATGTGGAAAAACCCGACCAAATGTATCATTAAATAAATCTACAATATGAATGCCAAGATAATCAACACCATGCTGGAGGAGCTTGGCTTGAAACCCCTTGCAAAGAGAAGCTTTGCTAGTGCTCAATTTCTGAAAAGCCTGTTAACATGCCCAAAAGTCAAAAAGTGACAAAAACTTGATGAGAGGAGACAATCGCATGGCTTGTTTGGAATATCATAAGACAAGGTATCGTGAGAAACCCAAGCTTGGGGATCACCATCCGAAGGGGTCTAGTTTTCCTTGGAAGGAGGGTACATCAAAATGTCTTAGGGTAGGGGTGAGGCAAAAAGAAGCTCAAACCATCTTCACACAAGATAAGATAAGATAATTTTATTAATGTCCAACAAATGACCACAAACATAGGTGAATGGGACTAAAAGAATAGATCTTATGTAAATACAATGTGGGAGTGCGAAAAAAACTCCTAGATCAATATCGAAAGTACAAACTAAGTGTCTAGCTAAAAGCAAAATATCTATCCAAAAGAAGATATACATGAAAGTGCAAGTACAAGTCCTGATGCTAAACAAAGGAGAGAATGTCATGGCTAGCTAGGATTGGAGCCGACATTGGAGCTCAATGTCGAGGATGAGTGAGGGACCACATAACCGCTTCTTCTCATCCTGCAAGAGGCAACTAATATCCAAAGGGGGATGGATTTTCTTGGAAGGAGGGTACACCAAAATGTCTTAAGGGAGTTGTGAAGGGCAAAAAGAATCTCAATCCTTCTTGATACAAAAAACTTATCCTTATGCCATAGGAGTAGCTACTCCCTATAAACAATATGTTCAAAGGACGAATTGCGGATGAGAGCAAATTGAAAATATTTGTGCATTGACGTATACTCATCAACAGGCCAAAAGTTCATAGGGTAAGACCCAACAAGGCAAATGCCCTTGGAGCAATGTAAAGAATGAGGTAAGAGTCAAGGAAATCTTCACAAAAATATGTGCAATAGTAAGTCATATTTCGAGGTAGCAAAGGGAAAGGAATAAAAGCAAGGATTAAATGGGGAAAGATAAGAAAAATAAGTATTGACAAAGAAATCATCAAAATGAATGGTGGTGTGGTGAGTTTTGTCGCCTTACATGTGATGTCTCGTTCCCAAGAATAGGCCAGCAGGGAGTGACTTAGTAGTCTATGTGTTCCCGTAGACTATAGTCAGGCACAAACAGGGAACAAAGGGGAGAAATAAGGGTGATTCGGTGGCTATACGATGAATTAAGCCAAAAAGCATAGGAAAAGTCACTTAAGCCTAAGTCAACGAAGAATTAGAACGTAAAGGTGCTAAAGGGGGGACTTAATTAATTAATTACTCACCTAGGGAGGAAAAGCGCCTAGCTTAAGTCAAGTCAATGGTGAATTAGATCGGGAAGAGTATAAAGGGAGGAATTCAACCTAATTCCTCAGTATGTTATGTTATGATTTGATGTTGAGAGTTCCCAGAAGAGGAAGAGATTCGACTTCTACTGTTTTGTGGATTTCTAGAGGAAACCACCACCATTGATCGGTTTCGATGTTGAGACACACCCTAGCCCATCAGAGATACCATCCAGGTATTTCACCGTGCGATTCAGGAGTATCTAGTTTGCAGTGTTGCGCAGCTCAGCCAGTGAGGGCGCAAGGTTAGATAGAGGGTTTGTGTAGTTGCACGAGATCAGAGCTCGAATTGCAATTTCCTTCCGACCCAGTTGAGATCCAGCCAGGGCGCATAGATTGAGCCACCTGCCATCATATTCAGACGGTGGAATCCTTTAGAGCGCATCATTCAGCCATCTAGGGCGCAACTCTTGTGGAAGGACAGTTGGGGTTACAGACGGAGCATCAAAGCAGATCTGGGGAAACCCTTCCAACCCAGTTCTGCATTTGTCGGGGTGAAAATTTTGAGTCCTATATCAGTCGATTCCGTTGGCAGAATCATTTGGGCGCATCCAGAGAGCCCAGGAGGTGCGCAGACCCCCAGGGGATGAGATCCGGAGCATCAAAGGACAAATCTTCAATCCGACAGTCACCAAGATCAGTCTAGAGGCCAGGGCGCTTCTATTGGGACAGTTTCCAGCTCATTCCAACAGGTATAGCCTTCTGGACGAGTTTACCAGTTTGTAGCGGTTACCATGCTTCTCCGGAACCGTCGATTTTGTTGATCTATCCGTGCATGCATCAGATCTGCCTTCATCTTCTAATCATGAGTATTTTATGTTATTTGCTTGTATTCCAGTGACGATCCATGAGATCTAACTGATGACTATCTTCTATATTTCCAGTATTTCATAATACATACTATTGGGTGGTTGTTGTTCCTTATTTCTACATGCATCATATATATATTGTTTAAACCATAATGCATAACATGCACATGAAACAACCACAAAACATCTCAAGCACATAACTAAAACGCATCCAGAAACCCCCAGAGTATCAGATCTGTGAGACAGAACACTAGATCCGTAGTAGATATCCAGATCAGCTGGATCAGGAATATTGCATTACACACACCTCATGTAACATGGAAGAAATCTTCAATCCACTGGGTATGTCCTTGGGGGCAAGTCTCGAGTCAAGGTGTTATCACCTGATTCTCAACTCCTTCATCCAGGCCAACTCCTAGTGAAGCCAAGGGGGGTAGTCCCTAATAAAAGAATCTAAGACTTGAACTAAAGCTAAGCACAATTATTGTTCTAGGAGATTATTGAAAGCAAGAGCAAAATAACAACTACTCTAACAATATACATGACACATAAAGGAAATTGCTTATGATAAAGATAAAAGCATGTAAAAGATATACTATGAAAGCAAATACAAGTGCTTATAAAGATAGATGATAAGCATATATGAAGACCAGTGCCAAATGTAAAGATCGTTACAAGATAAATGAAAATGTCATTGTATGTGTTGTGTTGCAAGTGCTCTTCATAAATTTTATGAGTTGTTAAGTGAGTGGATTTATTGTGAAGTGGTTGTTGTGAGTACAAGTCCACTTATGAATGTGAAGTGTGTGTGGAGTGATAACAATAATGGAAATATAATATGGATGTGGCCCTTTAGAGGCTATCCTCCAAATTGAATGCAAAGAACTATGTCAGAGGTCCAACGGGGAGAGTATCCCCCTGACTTCACATGCAAGTTCAGTACAATTAACAAATACAAAGAGTAATGTCGGAAGTCCAACACGGGGAGAACCGAGATCTCAAGGAGTATCTCGTCTGACTTCACACACAATGCTCTATGTATTGTCCCAATAAAAACAATAGCAACTATTGGATTGTCCTAGTTAATACTAAATCCGCATTAACCAGTCCCCATTCTCATGGGTCCCCCAGATCAAGCTAGGCTAGCAAGGGGTCAGAGCAATACTAGGGGAAGGGGATGGTTTATTTCCAACTTGAAATTACAGAAAAGTAAATCGTGAAAATAAAACTAGACTAGAAATTGAAATTTAATCTACAAATTGAAATCTAAACTAAGCTAATCTACAAAAATGAAATCTAAACTAACTATTTTGCGGTGTTGTGATTGAGTTTATTACTGATTTTTATCTTTTTAAATTAGTGAAATTGGAAGCATAAGCAAAAAAGGAAAAATTTTCCATCACACAAAAGGACATCGATCCCCCGGGGGGATAAAGACTGGGCACTATGTAGCCCACTCATTTTATTAATCTCGATAACAATCTTTTTGGGAAATGCTTGTGGTCCCTTATATGGAACAAGACTACTAAGCTTACAAGTTTTCATAAATGTTTAGGAAGGAGGATAGGTACTTATGGGGTCCCGGATGGTCCAAATCCGCCAAAATTCATCAAAATCTCCCCTTGGGTGTCCACAAACCTGCAAAAAACAGCAAGGTATTGGGGGCAAAAGATGCCCAAAAATGCTTTGGAGGACCCTCAAAAATATGTTAGATGATATACAAAGTTTGTGCAAAACATTTCTAAGTAAAACCTACACTAAATTAGCCAAAATGAGCCTAATAAAGAAAGAGAAAGGAGAGACTTCTTAATGATATTGTGTTCTGACCTAAAACAGTAAATACAATATCACTAACTTTGTCCAAATGATCTTTAAACCACTCTGAAAAAATTCTACCTTCTAGCCTTTAAATTTCTCTTTTTAAAACTAGCTAAATGATAGATTGTGCAAGCTAGATCTATTAAAGAATAAGAATTTATAAAATGAGTTAACATGCAAAGGGAAAGATTCTTTAGATCTAACTTGAAATACAAATTTAACCTTGCATGTACTGAAAGTAACCAAAGAAATATTGTGCATGTACTGAAAGTAACCAAAGAAATATTGAGAAGGAGAGAGGAAGGATTTGCTCAAGACTTGAATCCTTGAGCTATGGGGTCCTTTGAGAAATGGTTGAGGGATTCTTGCTGCACAAAGACCTTGAAGGAAAGTGAAGAGTTGAACTCCAAGGCTTCACCTCTTCAAGTTTGAGAACCTGTAAGCTAAAACAACTCTTGCCAAAAAAGTTTGTTAAGCATATAATTTCCCTACAATTGAAAGTTAGAAAGCATGCATATTAACTTAAATAGACATGAAATCTAATTTCTCAAATGTAAAGGACAATAAGACAATAGATAAACAAACTAGTTTAAATAAGTCTTACATCCAAAGTATATGCTAATAAACCAGAAAAACAAGAGAGCTAATCTACAGTTACCTCAAGCAAAACATAAGCAATGAGCATCCACACAATGAAAACCACCCACAATAGACCTCCAAAGTCTTAAAACCACCCACAATGGACCTCCAAAGTCTTTCTTTATTCACTTCAAGAGAGTTTCAAATCATAGCATTACAATGCAAGTATACTTTCTCCAAGCTCCAACTAGCTTGAACGAGGAGGGATGACTTGTTTAATAGCCCAAAGGGCGTGAATCCCAAGGCAAGGGCGTGTGACACTTGTGAGGGGTTAATTGCATGAGAGAGGGTGAGTGGTATGAGAGTATGAGCATGGTTTGACACATCTCAAGGTGAGAGGGAGTGGTGGATTGCCACCTAATGAAGTTTGGTGGAGAGGAGGGCGAGTCAATCCTTGTGATTGACGTCCCCTCTTGTGAATGCACCACCTCAAGAAAGAGGTGTGCCCTCCCTCTTTGAGATCTCCACCCAAATGCCAACTCACTCCCTCACTTGAGTTTAACTCAATCAAGTCACCATCTCTCCAAGAGGACTCACCACACAAGCCATGGACTGAAGACAAGTGAAAAACATGTCCCCGACATGTTCCCTTAATTATTGCCTTGTTGATTTTTTTTGTTCGACTTTTTTAAGAGAAAAATAGCTTTAAGTGATTAAATAATCACTATTTACCCTCAGAAAGGTAACGCTAAGGTAAATTGGGTGTTCTGAATGTGAAAACGAATACCCCCAAGGCATATAATGCCTCCTAGTACCTCTTATTGTCTTATTGACAATAAGAGAATACATAAACAAACTAGTTTAAATAAGCCTTACATCCAAAGGATATGCTAATAAACCAGAAAAACAAGAGAGCTAATCTACAGTTACCTCAAGCACAACATAAGCAATGAGCATCCACACAATGAAAACCACACACAATGGACCTCCAAAGTCTTTCTTTATTCACTTCAAGAGAGTTTCAAATGATAGCATTACAATGCAAGTATACTTTCTCCAAGCTCCAACTATCTTGAATGAGGAGGGGTGACTTGTTTAATAGCCCAAAGGGCACAAATCCCAAGGCAAGGGTGTGTGACACTTGTGAGGGGTTAATTGCATGAGAGAGGGCAAGTGGTATGAGAGTATGAGCTTGGTTTGCCACATCTCAAGGTGAGAGGGAGTGGTGGATTGCCACTTCATGAAGTTTGGTGGAGAGGAGGGCGAGTCAATCCATGGGATTGACGTCCCCTCTTGTGAATGCACCACCTCAAGGGAGAGGTGCACCCTCCCTCTTTGGGATCTAAACCCAAATGCCAACACACTCCCTCACTTGAGTTTCACTCAATCAAGTCGCCATCTGTTGGTTTTACTCTCTTACTTCTTCTTGGGCTGACCGAGGTTCAGATCTTAACAGGTTTCCAAAAAACCCTCAAAAACAATCGGCCCTCCTAGTAAACCAGAAGGCAACGTTGCGCACAGGGTGCACAGCGTAGTCTCACCGGAGATAGCTTTTATGAGTGACTGCAATACTCAAGTGTTTGCAATCTAGGAATGAGTAGGGTTCTGGGATTGTGTTCCTTCTTCCTTATGCAATATCCTTGTTTATCATTCAATTGCTTCTATGATTTATTCATCTTTAAACCCGTGCATGCATGTTGATAAAGCTACTTTAACCATTCATTCTTAAGCTAATGCTCAACAGAAAGTAAATATTCATTAACCATCACACATATCACAAGGTTTACCGTGGTTCACCCCCTCTCGGGGCTACATCCACAAAGATCTGGCTTTTCTTCTCTTTTATTTATTCTGCTACAAAATCTTACGTTGCGCGCATTACATCTTCAATAATACAATCAAGATTGAGAGTAAGAACCCTCTGTGAGGCAGACTAGATCACACCAGGCTCCTCAGCCTGTGACCTAACCCTCAAAGACTGCCTTACTTGACTCTTCTACAAGACTTATTACAATCAACAACCCACAAAGTCATAATAATCAATTCTCTCTGTTATGATATGATATCCTCACTTATCATCTCTCTTTCTCTCCCTTTCCTAGACATCCTAGGTCCTTATTTATACAATTTTATGGCTTATAGTCATTACAATCTTGCCAAAAACCCTAACCCTATCATGGTTAGGCTTGTGTTCCTGCGCACCACGTTGCTTTTTCTCTTGCATGCTGCTTTTCCTTCTTTCTCTGCAGGCTACTTTCTTGCCACCTGTTGCACGCGCTCCAAGATTAGGTCTTCCTTCCCAAAAATAGGTCTTTCCCAAAACAGATCCTTCTCCAAAAATAGGCATGCGCCCAAAATAGACTTCCTTCTCAAAGTAGGCCTACGCCCAACATGCCCCCAACACTAACATGTGGCTCATCCCGAGCCACTCAGGTAGTGTGCATTCCATGTACAACCTTCTCTAAACTACGGAACTTCTCTGCAAGTTCCTTTCCTTTTTCCCTCATCTACGCAGCTGTGTTTGTCAGCGCCTCTACTTTTTACGTTGTTATCTCTTCTTGTAGTAATGATGCGCCTTCTGAATGTGCATGTGCCATGCTCGTCTTCTCTTCCTCTAGCTGCGCAATCATCTGTATTGCTTGTTCCTGGAGGGGTTCCAATTGGGCTTGTCTTTCTTGCTTATGTGTTTGTGTTGTCTTTAACTGTCTGCAGAGTCTTCATTTCTTGGGTGCCCTTCAAGCGCTCTGTGATACTCATTGTTTTTTGCCATTGCTTTAACTGTTGCATGGCAGCGTTGATTTTCTCCTCTTCTTGGTCCAATTGTTGGACCTTTTCATCCTCTTCTAAAACGGTCCAAATCTGTGTAGTTCTGTCAAACAACTCTGTGACTTCCCTCGCTTCTTTTGCCATCTCCGCGATGTGGTGTGCGGATTGTTGTTCTCTCTGTTCTTGAACCTCAGGAGGAGTCGTAGGATTAAGATTTTCTTTTAGCTCCTCAATTTCCTGCCTATACTCCTCAATCTTCTGTGAAATATTTATCTTTTCTTCTGCGCTCCTCTCTAGTGCTTGAACGATGTCGAGGATGCGGTCATATATCATTGTTAGCCCCTGCTCTAACTTATCAACGCGTTCTTTCTCCTCTTTCTCCAAGGTCAGTTGATCGCATGTATTTTGTAACATTTCGGCGACTGCCCTACCCACCTCCAAATTAGTCGCATCCGCGCAGGCTATAGATTGCACTTCTTGCATTATACTAGCCTGGAGTCTATATAATGTCTTGGTGGATATCTGCGCCATGACTGCTTCAACTTGCTCAATTTCCCCTATTGGTTTCTGCGCAGTGTCTTGATCCATTCTGATCATTTGGCGGGTGACTGTGAATGTGTCCCTGCCTTGTACTACCAACTGAACGATCTCCTCTCCTTCTTTCTACGCAGGGGGTCATTGTGTCTTTTCATGTCGTTGCGTTGTGGCATGTGGTACTGCTTGACTCCATAAGTGTTGTAAAGTTTCAATATCTCTTCTCTTTGTGCCTCTGCAATACGAAACACCTCCTTCCCCCTGTCTTGGACCTTGTCCGCGACGAATTCAGCATCATCCTCTGTCAGGGTGATGATAAGTCTTCTATAGTATACTTTCTCTTTTTGCGCACCTCTTCTACCTGTGATGTCTTCCTTTTCGTCTGTGAGGGTTGTGCCCCACTCATTGTAACATGTACCCTTTCTTCACCAGCCTGTGATGTGTCCCCCTTTCTGGCATTCTGCTAGTTGTCTGTCCTGGGCACTGTTGTTGTCCTTCTTGGTCTTTTAGGCACTACGCTGCTTCTTGACAGTTGATTCCGCGCTGCAGCCTTTCTAGTGTTATCGGTTGGGCTATTTGTTTTTGCTGAGGAACCTGCTTCAACCTTTACCTTGGGCTTGGTGGATTGTGTCACGGCTGGCGTTGTTGCTGATTTTGCTACTGGCAGCTTCCACTGCATTGGTCAGTCTCTAATTATCCAGTCAATTTCTTCCTTGGTGACGCAATATTGCATCTCCAGCCATGCCTTCTTTGGATCCCTTACGGCCTAGATCCACATGTGATACCTAGATGCCTTGAACCTAGCTATCCCTTCGGTTTCCTGGATTACCTCCACAGGAATGCGCCACACATTGGTTGTGCGTTGTTGTATTTCTTCTAGCAACATCGCAAATACTGTGTTATTTGCTTGTTGATTTTTATTGTCCTTGGCCTGCCAAAAGGACTCATATCTGACCGCATAGCATTTTCCTTTCCTATGCAGGAAGGTTGAAAGCTTTGGCTCCTCCCACCCTGCCAAGGCTATAAGAATGATGAGCCAAGAGTAATGGAACTCGGTTCCATTATACTGCGCATCTCTGCAATCAACCAAAAATTGGTTCAGCAGGTACGGTGCCCAACTGAACATTACTCCTTTCGCGCAATGCGCAGCTACTGCTATGACTCCTATTGGAGCTTCTTCTTTTCTACATTTCCTCGGCAACTTGCAAGCCATAAGCTTGTTGGCAAACCTCGTCGCATTGTCATTAATGTCCTTGAGCACAATGCCCTTGTTTCCCCTGCTGGTGCCAAATTGTGCGTTTACCAGCTTGGCGATTTCCTTCTCGCGCGCCTTGTTATCCAAGTACTCCTCTGGCTGTGTGTTGTCGACTGTAGGTAATCCTGTGATCTTGGCGATCAGCGCCACATCCAGTTGTACCGGCTTATCCATCCAAAGGATGTCGTCGTGTACCCGGGCTAATAACTGTTTGAGGCAGAGCCCGAGGTTTTTACAGCGCCCGAAGTGCGGTATATCCAAGAGGTTCATTATGTCGGAGTTGTACGGCCTCGTTATCCACTGCGCGGGCTCCATTATCGGATTACCTAGGGGTCCAATTTCCCATGTGATTGCTAAGTAGGTTTCTTCGGCCAAATCTGGGAATTTGGTTGCATCGTGCACATCATGATCCGAGTATCTAAGTTTTGGTACTTTTCCGAGCATATCGTCCACAGTGACCACTGTGTCTGGGAGATATGGAAGTGTGATGTCCGTGGCGTCCTGCGCCTTTCTTTTCTGCCCAACAGCAGATGGGCATGCCTCTGTTGTTTTGGCGTCTTCTTCTTCCCTCTCGGAGTCTGATCAATAGGTGATGTCCTCAACCAACACCTCTTCTTCGTCGTGGCCCAGTTGTTGACCCATCGTTTCATCAAGTTTAGCGGGTGTTTCAATATTAGGGTTCAAGATACCATTCTGGAACTCTGCCCTACTTCCCCTTGCAGTGTTGTCGATGTTTCCTTTTCAACCCATGTCGAGTTGATTGACTCTGTGTCTGAAGTAGTGACATCTTCCAGCGCAACAACGTTCTCGAGGTCCCTCGTCCTTTCCTTTCGTCTTTGGCCCTGTCGAGTAACCCATACATACTAGCGTGGAGAGTCGAACTTTGGTGGTGTCATCTTCTATCTAATTCGCACACTCGCTTGCTTCTTCGTACAGTTCTAGCTAGGGCACGCACTTTGTATCTTGCTTTGTGCTCAAAAATCACTAAGTGTTGAACTAACGCGTGCTTTCTGCACTTTATAGACCCGGTCATAACTGTTTTTCACTTTTTGCGTGCATTTGCGCCGAGTGCAATTTTTCCTGCACGTCTTTTGATGTTGTCGTAGTAATTGTTGTGCGCGACTTTTTTCCCAATTTCCTATTGTTTAGTCAACTTCTACCTCTATTTGTGTTTTTCTTCGATTTCTACTTTTGTATTCCTTTTTTCTTCTTTTTCCCCTTTTTATTTCTTTTTATCATTTTTTTGTCCTAATATCTACTATAGTACACTATATACATGACTTTCTTACTGCACTGTAACTTTTAAGGGTTAGTAGGTCGACTGTCCCTATACAGTTTCAGTCAACTACCGTTGATCATTCCTTTCAGTTTTGTTCGTCCCAAGTCCTTTAGCTGTACCGAGCCCCCATCTGTGACAGTCTTTACTTCATATGGCCCTAGCCAATGCATTCTAAACTTACCAGGGTGTTGCAAAAATTTGTTGTCATAGAGAAGAACTAGGTCTCCCTCCTTAAAGCTCTTCTTTTTAATATGTCTATCATGTCAGGCTTTGTCCCTTGCTTTCTGTACTTCCTGGTGAAATCTTGCCAAAATCCTGTCCTCTTCCATTTCCATTAGTTGGCTTAGCCTCTCTTGTACTCCACCTCTTTCTGTCATGTTGGTAATTGCTGCTACGCGCAGACTGGGTACCAGAAATTCTAATGGCACCACTGCTTCCTACCCATACACCAGTCTGAATAGTGTCTGTCCTGTCAACTTCTTGCATGTGGTCTTGTATGCCCACAATACTACTAGTATTTTCAAGTCCCAATCATCCATGTTAACATTGCAGATCTTAGTCAATGCATTTTCCAAAATCTTATTGAAAGCTTCTACTATTCCATTTGCCTGAGGATGATATGGTGTACTCTTCTGGTGATAGACTTCAAACTCCTCAGTCGTCGCCATGATGGTATTAATAAAATGAGTGCCTTGGTCACTCATCAATATCCTAGGACATCCAAATCCGGTGATCACTTGCTCAAATAAGAAGTGTGATGTTGTCTCTACGCTACAATCTTTGACTGGCGTTGCTTCTGCCCATCTCGTTAAGTATTAAGTCGCAGTAATGATATATCTAGCTCCTTACCTTTTTGTTGGTGGATTAATAGGTCCAACAAAGTCTATTGCCCATTTATGAAATACCTGCATAGTTACTTGTGCTCTTAGGGGCATCTCATCCCTTCTGTTGGGTTTTCCAACCCTCTGACAGACATCACAGTTCTGGCAATATTCCTTGCCATCTTCATGGACTGTTGGCCACCATAATCATGTGCATAATACTTTCTGCGTGGTGGCTTTGCCTGCATAGTGTCCTCCAGCTATACCTTCATGAGCTTCTACCAAAATTCTGGGTTGTTCATGTTCCAATACACACCTTCTCAAAATATTGTCTACGCCCATCTTGTATAAATGACCTGCAATGAGTCGATAGTCTGCAACTCTGACTACCAGGTTTTTCTTCTGCACAGTGCTAAAGTCTTATGGCGCAACCCCTGTACTGAAAAATAAATGTGCATCAGGGAAGTTGTCTTCCAAGGCTTCTCTGGTTTTTGACTATGACTTCGAAATCAAATTCTTGGAATAATAATAGCCATCTACAGATCCTCCCCCCCCAACACTAGCTTGTTGACTAGATATTTGAGGGCAGAATGGTCTATGAACATTTTAAAGTGTTTACCCAGTAAATAATGCATGAATTTCCGAAGTGCATATACCATGGTTAGGCCTTCTGTTTCTGTGGTATTGTAATTCTGCTCAGATTCTGACAACTTTCTGCTTGCAAAGGCTATAGGATGGTCTAAGTCCCCTGCTCTTGGCTGCGACAGAATTGCTCCAAGTGCTATTGTTGATGCATCTACGTGCACATGAAATGTCTTTTCCCAATCTGGAAAGACTAATATAAGTGTTGTCACCATCTTTTTCCTTAAGAGTGTCCAATCCTTGCTAATAGTCCTCATTCCACTGAAATCTGGTGTCCTTTAATAGTTTTTCCATTGGTGCAGTAATCTGCGCATACCCCTTTATAAACTTCCTGTAATAGCATGTATGTCCTAGTGTTGCTCTTAACTGGTGCACTGACTTTGGTGGTGGTAAACTTACAATGACTGCAATCTTAGCAGGGTCAACTAGTAAACCTTGTTTACACACTCTATGTCCCAACAATATCCCAAAAGGTGTACCAAAAATGCATTTCTTGATGTTTAATGATATCTGRCATTGCGTACATCTTTCCAACATTAGTCTTAACACTTCTACATGGTCCTTTAGAAGACTATATACAGTCCAGGCATCCAAATATACTTCTAGAAACTGATGTATGAATTCCTTAAAAGCAGCTATGACTACTCTTGAAAAAATGGTTGGTGCATTCTTCAATACAAAGGGCATGATTGTATATTGATAGGATCACCATTTCGTAGGGAAAGTAGTCTTGTACCTATCCTCTGGATTTATTTTGATCTAATGGTAGCCTGAGAATCCATCTGTAAATGAATATGCTTCCTGGCCTCCCACGTTCTCTAAGACTTCATATGTAAAAGGGGTAGGGAAAGGGTCATGTAAGCAAGCATCATTGAGTTTCCTCGGATCTACACAAATCCTTATCCCCCCTTGCTTATTTTCTTGAACTACCATAGGACTRATCCATTCAGATTCCTCTACTAGTTCTATGATACCAACTTCTAACATTCAGTCAATTTTTGCTTTCACTTTCTGCTTATACACTGGATTCAGTCTGTAAGGTCTTTGCCTGACAGGTCTAACCTCAGGTTTGAGGGGTATCTTCATCTCACCTAGCTCCCCTGCTATGCCTTTCATCTCTTGAAAGGTTGTTGGAAATAGGTCAAATGTATTCACGCAGTAACTCTGTTATTCTTTCTACTATTTGCTCATCCCAATAGTCTCGAACACTTGCCATTTTAGGATTGTCATTTGTCCCAATGTTGAATTTCTTAACCTTGATCGGTGCAGCAAATACTTCTGACTCCAGAGATGGACCTTCCACCTCTATCTCTCCTTCAATCTCTGTAATTTGAATGTTGCGCGGGTCATCTTCATCTGATGCTTCCTCTTCGACATGAGAGTAAGTCTTTAACTGTCTGTCTGTTCTATTGTTGATATTTTGTCATAATTTCAACCTCTGGTTCATGAATAAATATCACTCCCCGTATCAGCTTCAACGTTGAATCAATGTTGGGGTTCTCATGTTCAAATGAGAAGGTTACTACAAAATTCTGTTGTAATCCTATCCATTATGTAGTGCCTTTGTGCATCTCTTGGTCTATGTACCAGTTCCCTAGGGTCCCTTCTAATGTATGGATAAAATGATGAGGCCATTCCTCTAGTAGTGTCATCCTCCACTGTGTTCTGCACTTCTCCAAGTGTTCAACTGGTGTGCCTTTCCCATCATACTTCTGGACTCTATTGCTCCTCGGTTCTGCGCCAAATCTAATGCGCATTAGTCGTTTACATTGATACCAGTCCTGAATTGTTTCTTTGTGAGCACCACACCATCTTGCAGGTGTTGCCTTGAGTGCAATATCTAGGGCTAAGAGCCTCTGATTTTCTAACACTTCCTCTTCATATTTTGTCAAAAATTCCTCTAAGTCATTTAGCCCATGAAAACTGGGAGGTTCTCTTATCTCTGTACAAACCCATCTTACTGTGCGATCTATTCTTGTGCTCCTTGTGGAAACTTCATGTAATCGTTGTTGCCAATTCTCCAAACCTGTGTCTAAGTTGGAAGCACATGATGTAATGCTTCTCCAGCTAAGTACCCCATCTGCAGTTGGGTTAACATAATCCTCTTCTCGCGCAGTGGTTCTGTACAACTGGTTTATTTCTTCCAGATACAAACAAGTGGCCTCAACAAACCTTTCTCCTTCTGAAGGATCCAATGGTGCAATGACTCTATATTCACCTGATTCAAAAGTCATTTTTCTTGTCTTCAGATTGATTATAGCCAGGTTATCAAATGCCCAATCCAATCCAAGCAATTTTGGGTAAGGTGTTGTGCCATCTACTATCTCTATTACTTCAAAATCTGCCATAGTGCGCACTCCATCCAAATCTACCGTCACACCTTTAAGCCTTCCAATTGGTAACACTCTGTGTTGATTCGCTAGTTTCAACTAGACATGTGAATAGCCTAGTGTGGGTTCTCCCATACACTGCCATGTCTTCTTAGGTAAGACATTTACTTGAGAGCCTAAGTCTAGTGTAATATCTCCCATGTTGAAATCTCCAATATTAGCATTTAGTATGAATTCTCTGCTTGTCCTTCTTCTTATATGGAGATGATTGTTGTTTTCTGCTCTAACTTCCCTTCTACCTCTGTGTTGCATATTTCTAGCACATTTTGTAAGATTTTAACAGATGATGGATCATTCAATAACTTAACACAGGATTGCAAAAAAGTCTTTACAGAACTTACTTGCTCTAAAGGTTGTCCTTCACTGGTATGGTCCATTAAGGATGGCATCTCGTACATTGATGAGTTCTGACTTTGTTGCGCGACTGATGTAGACGCAACATTTTGCTTGAGAAACTCTTGCCTAGCCTCCTTAAATGTTTCATTTTCTTTTCATGCGTCAAACTACTTCTGTGGCTTAGTATTATTCTTAACCCATTGTTGTTGCGTTGGATCTTGTTTTGCTACATCAATTCCTGTCTTGGCTCCTCCTCAAGTGACTATATTGATGTCTCTCCCATCATCCCTGACTTCTACAAAGATCCACTGGACATTCTGGTTGTTTTGGTTCCTTTTTTCTTGGATCTTTCCCAAGAGTGTTGGGCAGTCTTTTGTGTCATGATTTGTTGTGCGACAGTACATACATGTCGCTAGTGGAAGTGAACAATCCCTTGCATAATGTCATGGTTGTTGGCAATTGTGGCACACTGTTGGTCCTCTACCTCGTCCAAATCCTCATCTGCCTCGTCCTCCACCTCTACATCGACCATGATTTCCTCGTGTTGCGTTGTACTGGGGTACCTAGTTATACTGTGTAGGGTTATCTGTGGCTGGGCATTATTGTACTGCGGCTGCGCATGGTTGCACTGTTGTTGTGCATTGTTGTATGGTGGTGGTACCTGGTTGAACTGAGGTGCAGCATTTCCTGTCATCATTTTTGCTTGCACCCTATAAGTATATGAAGTTCTTTCTCTCATTGGCTCCATCGTTCTACAATCCTTATCATCATGACCCACTGATTTGCAAAAATTGTAATATGAACTTTTGGGTACTGTCTTATAACTCTGCATCATTAGACAATGATATGGATCATGCCCATGTGTTTTACAAATCTCGCACCGTGGTCCTCCTGTTCGCAAGGGGTTTGGTACTCCTGTTGCCATATACTGCGCAAAAGTTGGACATTTGTTCTTATGGTGTCCTTCTGTCCTGCATAGGGTACACCAAACAGCTTCCCTTTTCTCTTTTCCCTTATTCTGGTTAAGTTGAAATGTTAGATTCTTCAAATCCTCCTTCAACTCTTCTATTGTTGGATATGTCTGTTGATATTGGTTCTCTTCCAGTTGTAAGGCTGCCTGCAGAGCCTCTGCCTAAGTTTGGAACTTTTGTTGTCTTAACGGGTATTTCAAGTGTGCTAACAGTGAGTTCACAGATAAGTGCCTATGCTGCATGTCAGTAATTGCATATTTCAACTTACCTTTCAGACGTTTGAACCTCTGATCAATCTCCCAAACAGACTCACCTGGTTTCTGCCTGATTTCAATCATTTCATTCATGTATTGGTAGTCTAAGTTGGGCTTCTGAAATTCGTTTACCAGTAGTTTTTCACGTCTACGATAGTCTTTGGTAATCCATGTGGACTATTTACATCTAGACTCATGTACCATTCGAGTGCGCAGTCTCCTAGCGTGATAGCTAACTGCGCAAGCTTTGTATCCTCATCTGTGATATGCTTTGCTTCCCAGATCTTCTCACAGATGAATAATTGTTTTTCAGGGTCCTCTGATGCCTCTACCCGAAACTCTAGTAATCTAATCGTGAGATCATGTCCTGCCATTTTGAACTGTGTTGAACTACTGCCTCCACGCGGTGTAGATAATTGACTGTTACTTCCTGAACTTTCTCCCCCGGTTGGTTTTCCTTGATTGGATCCCTGTCATGTTGTTTTTCTTCCACTAAAATTCAATTATCTAAACATTGGTGTTCTTTATGGTGTATTAATCGCACATGGGGTTGTAGGTTCCACACTGACAGAGATCTGGATTGGAGTTTTGCCTTTTGTTCGTGACCCTAGACCTCCTATTTTCCTTTCATATGTTGCACGCAGGATTTCCTTAATCTGTTCCACAGCCCGAAGATCCTCTACCTCTTCTTCATCGCTTGCCAAGCCCTTTCTATCGGTTATGGCTCTCTTTTTGTTATTTATTTTATATTGGTAGGGTATTCCCCTGCGCGTCTTTCCAGTTTTTGCCATTGTCTGTTTTATCTAGTCTTCTTCCATCATGATTGGGTCCATGGCCTCCTTTTTCTTTCCCTTATCCATCTCATCTTCCATATCTCAACCTCTTGTCAACGCTTCCCCCCTTCCCCCATGCACGCAGGGAAGTTTAGTTGTCTAATTCCATAGTGATCACACCGTTGTCATACAATAAAATCTTGATTGAAGTATAGAGCGATCCGATGTACCTACCTCTGGGTCCCTTTAGAAAATCCTGCTCTGTTGCGGTGTAGGACTTCGCGGTATCTACTGCAAATTCGGTGATAAACCCTGCAACAATATTGTCTAACCAAAAATCTACTGCACGCGTAAATTGTTATTAACTTGTTGTAGCTGCACGATCTCCGCAGGATTCCACTCCAGTTGTCTCATTCGATTTGTAGGGTGGTTGTCCTTTAACCTTAATAACCACTCCTGCAACAAATGTGGGAAATCACATAAAAATACCTCATGCAAGTCACTAAACACGTATGTGTCGAGATATTTGCACGATGTTAACTTAGGGTTTATGTTGTCCTTTTGTGAACTCAAGTTCCTTTATTTTCAACCATCTTTCAATCTTCGCCTTCGTTGGATTCCATGGCCTGAACATTCCCTTCTATACTCTCATCCTCCACACGTTTCTTCCACGGATCCTGTCCACTTAACCCTGTGCAGTTCCAACCGGCAACGGAACCATTTGTTGGTTTTACTCTCTTACTTCTTCTTGGGTTGACCCAGGTTCGGATCTTAACAAGTTTACAACAAAACCCTCAAAAACTATCGACCCTCCTGGTAAACCAAAACGCACAGGGTGCACAGCACAATCTCACCCGAGATAGCTTTAATGGGTGACTGCAATACTCAAGTGTTTGCAGTCTAGGAATGAGTAGGGATCTGGGATTGTGTTCCTTCTTCCTTATGCAGTATCCTTGTTGATCATTAAATTGCTTCTATGATTTATTCATCTTTTAAACCCATGCATGCATGCTGATAAAGCTACTTTAACCATTCATTCTTAAGCTAATGATCAACAGAAAGTAAATATTCATTAACCATCACACATAACACAAGGTTTACCGTGGTTCACCCCCTCCTGGGGCTATGTCCACAAAGATCTGGTTTCTCTGCTCTTTTAATTATTCTGCTGCAAAATCTTGTGCTGCGCGCATTACATCTTCAATAATACAATCAAGATTGGGGGTAAGAACCCTCTGTGAGGCAGACTAGATCACACCAGGCTCCTCAGCCTGTGACCTAACCCTCAAAGACTGCCTTACTCGACTCTTCTACAAGACTTATTACAATCAACAACCCGCAAAATCATAATAATCAATTCTCTTTGTTATGATATGATATCCTCGCTTATCATCTCTCTTTCTCTCCCTTTCCTAGACCTCCTAGGTCCTTATTTATACTATTTTATGGCTTATAGCCGTTACAATCTTGCCAAAAACCCTAACCCTATCATGGTTAGGCTTGTCTGCCTGTGCGCCACGTTGTTTTTTCTCTTGCATGTTGTTTTTCTTTCTTTTTCTGCATGTTGCTTTCTTGCCACCTGTTGCTCGCGCTCCAAAATTAGGTCTTCCTTCCCAAAATTAGGTCTTTCCCAAAACAGATCCTTCTCCAAAAATAGGCTTGCGCCCAAAATAGACTTCCTTCTCAAAATAGGCCTGCGCCCAACACCATCTCTCCAAGAGGACTCGCCACACAAGCCATGGACTGAAGACAAGGGAAAAACGTGTCCCCGACATGTTCCCTTAATTATTGGTTTGCTGATTTTTATTTTTTTAGTCTTTTATTTGACTTTTTTGAGAGAAAAATAGCTCTAACTGATTAAATAATCACTATTTACCCTCAGAAAGGTAACACTTAGGTAAATTGAGTATTTTGAGTGTGAAAACGAATAACCCCCAAGGCATATAATGCCTCCTAGTACCACCTTTTAACTTAGGCATTATTTACAATTAAAATATCCCATTTTGCGGGAATTTTTTTATTTCTATAAAACATTTAAAAAAAAACTACGGGAGACTTAGCGCAATTTCCATATGACTCAAAAACTATGACTAGCATGGTAATATACATTAGACACTAGACTTAGACAACATACTTGGGCCTAAACATCAGTACACACTCTAGCTTTGGAGGAAATGAGCGAAAAAACTGAGAAATTATAACTCGCTTAAAAAAGGTTTCAAGCAAGATATAATTATTAAGTAAGAAAAACACTCTAGAATAATGTACTCATGATTAAGTCCTAGAGGGCTAAGCCTTTTACAAATTTCATCATGCTAAGTCATCTTATTACAATTCCCCATGGGGGGTATGGAAATGCGGTATGAAGAAGAAGAAGAAGAAAGGTGGCCATAATGGTCGGTTGGACTTCTGGACTCTGATTTCGAACAATTTCTTGTTTAATCTTTGGCGGCTCAACTGCAAGTCCATCTCGGTGCACTTGGTGGGTAACAGTGAGCATTTGAAGGACTCATGGAAGAGATAGAGGAGGGTGAGAGGGAGCTAGAAAGTGTAGTTAACATGAAGTAAGCATCATTGACAACATGCAACGAATGAGACAAGTAAAGAATATGGGAATTTAATCAAGAATATAATCGACCACACTAGTTATCCCACTAAGTGGAAAACAAGTGTACTTGTAGGAATCTAGAAAACAAGGTAGCCCATTGAGGTGAGAAGATCATGAGATTCTACTAATTGGAGAAGGTATGCCTCCCATTCATTGTAGTAGGGCACAAACCATAAGTTAAATGTCTTTGAGCCCAAATACAAGTCTGGCTTGTGGCAACAAAACTCACAGATAAGAATGATGTCCCTAAAGAGGGGTAGTGAGATATTTCTGGGTACCAATCAATAAATGGGTCACCATCCGTATGGACAACAAAAGAAGATGTTACAAGCTTTGATAAAGACATTGAAAGGATGGGCCTTTCTGAACCTGAACCACCATGAATCTAGAATGTTCATCTAAAGCCATCACTAGGATGTTAGACTAGAAGCAATCACAGATAAGACAGGCAACTCCCCCAGAGTTGCAAACACCACCATATCTTCATGTCTTTTGTCTCAAGGTCGAGACCTAATGGTCTCCACAAAATAGTGGAAGTGCTTCATGTCTTTTGTCTCAAGGTCGAGACCTAATAGTCTCCACAAAATAGTGGAAGTGCACTTTCAAGGCACCCGTGTCTAAGTGAGGACAATGAGATTGGATCACATTGCCGCAAGATTGGATCGCTTCCTAGTAAGTAGTTCCTTTCTTGCTAATTCACCCCTCATTTATTCTCAAATCTTGCCCTGGGCTAGTTCCAATCACAAGCCAATATCCCTTCTTTTCTCTAGTGTCAGGGACTTGGGACCAATCCCTTTCCACTTCAATCCCCTTTGGTTTGATAATCCCTCTTTCCTCCCCTTGGTTTCTTTTGTTTGGTACCATTGGGTGGTTGGTTCCCCGATCCACATCTGGGAACAGAAACTCATTTCTTTGAAAAAGGTAATCAAAGAGTGGGTCAAATCCAGTTTTAAAGCCCCACAAGCAGAAATTCTACAAGCTCGGGAAAAATTAGCCCAGGTGGTGTCCATGATGGAGGATGGGCCTGTCACCCCCGCTTTGTTAAACGAAGAGGAACAAACACACAAACAACCTCAAGTTGCCCTTAGAAAAGAGGAAGAAACTTGGAGGTTGCAATCTAGATGCCTTTGGTTGCAGACGGGGGATCGAAATACGACCTTTTTCCACATGCAGTGCAAGGCCCAGAAGGGGGAAAAATAATGAGGAGGAGAAAAAATTGGATGATGAAACCTCTCTCACCTCTTTCGAGGACATTAAGAAGGTAGCCTTCTCTCATTGTGAATCTTTGTGCACTGAGTCGGGAATGTTCGACGGTGGGCTAAGAGATCAGTCACTATCTTATATCCCTCACTTAGTTCAAGACAGGGATAATGAAGAACTTGTCAAGCCGGTTACAGAAGAGGAGATATTAGCCGCACTCATGCAATTTGAGCCAGATAAGGACCCGGGTCTTGATGGATTCACAGCCCACTTCTACAAAAAATGTTGGCACGTCATAAAGTTTGACCTGGTCTGAATGATTCAGTATGTTCAGAAGTCGGCCAGAATGGGGGGAGCAACAAACTTGACCTTAGCACTAATCCCTAAGGAACAAAATGCCTCTTCATTTTCAAGGTTTAGGCCTATATCTCTTTGCAACATTTCATATAAGATCATGTCTAAAATTATAGTGAGCAGACTGCAGAAGATCCTACACAAACTAATATCTCCCAATCAAGGTGGGTTTGTTGCAAAAAGAAATATCTGAAATAATATTGTGATGGTTCAAGAGGCAATACATTCCAATAAGGCTCGAGGGGATCGAGGCATGGTTATAATGATTGATATGGAAAATGCCTTCGATCATGTTAGACACAGGTTCCTACTTGTTGTTCTAGACAAATTTGGTTTTCACAACTACTTCATTCGCTAGATTGAAGCCTGTATTAGTAACCCCTAGATTGCAACATTGTTAAATGGGCGCCCCATAAGTTTTTTCAAGGCCACCAGGGGCCTCTGCCAAGGTTGCCCACTGTCCCCCCTCCTGTATATTCTTTATGGCAGAGGTGTTGGGTAGAAGGTTGGAACACGAAAGAAGGTCAGAGAGTATCCCATGCCTCAGAATCACTTCAAGAGTTAAAAAAATAAATCACTCCCAGTTCATTGACGACATTCTCCTTATTGGGGGAACTTCTTCCATTATGGCAGGTCGGTTCAAACTCATTTTGGATCAATTTCTTCTTGTCTCAAGAGGGGCAGTGAATAATACTAAATGTTTTCTTTATACCTGGAACACCAATGCTCGCTCTCTTGTTGTCATTGCAAGGACTCTCCAATTCCCTATGGTGACAAATTGGAGATCCTTCAAATATCTTGGGATTCCTATATGCCTTAACTCTCTCTCAGTTGTTGATTGGTACATAATTCTCTCAAAGATCCGAGAAAAGTTTACTTTGTGGGGGGCTCAATGGTTGAATCTGACTGGCATGCTAATCCTGGTGAAAGTTGTTCTCTTGGATCTACCCATCTTTCAATATTCATCAATGTTGGCCCCGATGGAAATCAAGAGAGCAGTGGCTCCAGAGCTAAGAAAATTTCTTTGGGAAGGGGGGAAATCCAATCATAAATGCTTCCATCTGGTCAATTGGCAAGTAAAGCAGGCTCTCAAAGCCCATGGTGGCCTCAGGGTGAAGGACCCAATTTTAGCCAACCTCGCTCTCGAACCTAAGATGTTGTGGTGAATGATCTCGAGAGACTGAGTGGTGGAAGAAAGCCCTTGTTTTTAAATACTTTCAAAAGGATCGGCTAAGGGGACTTGAAAATCCCCCCTTCTCACCCCAAAGGATCTTCGATTTGGAAGTTGTTGCAGGCCTCTCTTCCTGTCATAAAAAGCAAGCTTACCTGGATCCCTGGTAATGGTAAGCTTATCAGCATTTGGAATGACATCATCTTAAAAAAAACCCCCCTTTCTCAAGATGAGTCTCTAAGATTAATCAAAGATTGGTTGGCTCATCAAAACAAATTCACCAAGTATGACATATCCATTTGGAATGTTTTGAGATCATGGTCGGGTTGGAACTTGGGGGATCTTCCGCTAGACATTCAAGATCAAGCTGAGAAGTTGCTCTACACTCTGCAGGGTCTGTCTCCATGGCATATAGAAGATCAAGATGAAAGGGGATGGGGGGAACAAGGTTACTTAGTTAGTAGGGGTTATGAGTCCCTCCTCCATCAATCTGTCCTCCTGGTTAAATCCCCTCTCTAGAACAATGTTTGGCACCTGGATGGACCTCCAAAAGTAAATATCTTCTGTTAGACGTTAGCACACCGAAAAATACTCACAATTTAAGCAAAAGGGATATTCAAGGTCCCTCTAGATGTGCACTATGCAAGGAGAATAGCAAATCCATCAACCATATGTTTTTGGAATGCAGCATTGCTAAAGAAATTTGGCAAGACTTACTTCAGGAAATCATAAGCAAGGTTCGTTGGTCGAATTCGATCCAAATCCTACTAGGCAGTTGGAATAGGAAGTAGCAGGGTTCTTTTAGGAATAAGCCCCTCCTTAGACGCCTCTGAGTTGCTCTCCCAAAATATATTTGTTGGCAGATTTGGTTGGCAAGAAACCAAAGTGTGTTTAGGGACGAGGACGTGAGAGCCAACAGAGTGGTAGCTCAAGTCAAAGCCCAAGTCACTAAGTATTTTAACTCCAAACGTATCAAGCTTCACTCCCCTTAGAGTCTGGATCAGCCAAAACAACGGTGGTTCGATAAATTTCATCTAAATTTTATGATTCAATCTCATATTCGGTCAAGATCAAACTGGCAGCTTCACATTCCCCCCTTAGAGTTCCAGCAATGGTTAACATCTCAGCAGACTCACATCCTTTGTTTTGATGGAGCTTCAAAGGGTAATCCTGGGGTGGCAGGTGCGGGGTGGTCATTCTTGACCCCGAAGGACATATTGAGATAAGCTTTGCATGGAGTTTAGGCATTGCCACCAATAATCAAGCGGAAGAATACGCCCTCCTCCAAGGTGTTCAGTTAGCCAAGGAGAATCAGATTCAGCATATTGTCATCTTAGGAGATTCCATGAACACTATAAGAAGCTTGATCAAAGGGACACTGTCACGTGATGCTCATTTGAGCAATATTGTCAAAAAAATAAGACATGTTCTAAGGGATTTTCCCCAAGTTTCATTCTGCCACATCATGAGGGAAAATAATAGCTTGGCAAACACATAAGCCAACTTAGCCACAATGAAATCAAAAGGGACCATTAGGATCAATGGGAGATTATCCCACCATCCAGTATCTTAATTAATGAAGGTCATTTCAGATTCAACACATGTCATCCGAGTGGCGCTCTTGGGTAGGAAACAATATGTCAAGTCATCACCATATCCCCTCGTCGCACATGAGATATCCAGCCACCCTCGGCCTGATATCACCCAGGTGCATTGTTCACATGGTCGCGATGGGATAAAGTACAGGGCATACAGCAATTCAATTATGCGGGCAAGCCTTCAGTGAGTGTGGGCTTTAATTGATGAGATGGATTCAGAAATCAAAGAATTGCTAGGACAACATTGTCATCATCATGCAATAATGGCAGTCCATGGATTTCTTAGAGTGCTCGCCTTCCCATCTATGTGTTATTCTTATGTTGAGCCTATGGAGAACCGATTCAACAAAATCTCATGTGGTAAGGAACTCTTGGGTCTAGTAGTCGTTTGGGGGCCTGAGGATTGCATCGCACTCAGGGAGACAGGTATTGGCAGGAGGACTCAATTTCGTCTTCAATTCTTTGGGCGTACGATTGTGTAGCTGGCTGCTATCAAATTTGGACCTATCAGCCTAGTCTTCAGGAGAAAGCCCTAGCTCTGGGGACTCACAAGCAATTTCAAGTGGGATTTGCGATTTCTGGTCTGACGATTCTTCCTGATTCAATTGGCGAGAGAAAGCTCTCGTGTGGACTTCAAGCATTCTCATCAAGTAGACTTCGATAGTCTGCTTAATGACAATTATGGCTTGGTTTTGGCCCTCTCTAACAAACTCTATAGCAACTCTCTGTTAATATTGGTTAAAATGCCACGAGACCATTTCAAGCCCCTAGAACAGAGGGACGACAATGAAGAACTCGGAAATCTGTTCAACTCCAAATTGCCTTTCGGGGACTATCCACTCATGTCTCTTTCATACTGGATATTCTCAGTTGGCATCAGGCAGCTATGAGACAACAGTACAATGAGGTTGATGCCATCCAATCTCAAGTAGAACACATGCAAGAGTAGGTGGCACCGGTTCCCATGGTATCTGAAGCAAATCCCCCCACCAGTGGCTCCTCCCCTTCAGCCAAAAGGCCCACTCTGGACCTGAACATTCCTGTTCATGACATGGATGAAGAAGAGAAGGATCCTCCAGAACATTTCCAGCCGAGTAATTAATGTTTTTCAAATACATATGTATACTGGGCATCTTTTTTAGAATAGTCACTACCAAATTTTGGAATGTAAATATCTCCAATGGAGATCAGAAAGTCAGCCAGATAGATAGGACTAGGTTAGAGCTGATCAAGCAATTTTGGCCTCGCCTACGGGCATACTTTTGAATATTTTTTACTCCCTCGCGTGCTCCGACCACAAACTCTTTTTGATTAATATAATGTTTCCCAGTTTTTGTTAAAAACATATTGACCAAAAGTCATCATTAACATCAAAGGATGTCCATAATCATTGAAGTAAAAAGAAAGACTAAGCGAGCCTTATTTAACTTTAGGCTTTCTCATATCTATTAGATACTATTCCCACTCTAGTGGTTCAATATTGTACATGCACGCCTTCAATTTAAGAAAAATATGGACACAGTATTTATTCAACATGCACATTCAC
The DNA here is from genome assembly GCA_009831015.1 of Picea engelmannii. Lineage (NCBI taxonomy): Eukaryota > Viridiplantae > Streptophyta > Pinopsida > Pinales > Pinaceae > Picea > Picea engelmannii. Next base: position 158,210 of record ML808101.1, on the reverse strand, counting down.
TTCCAAATAGAGATTAAATTATTGAAATCTTGTCTCATGCAAACTGAAAGAGAAAGCATACAAAAGAGTTTAAAGAAAAAAAGAAGAACTTCATTCCAATTATAAACATATTTTGCAATATCTTTGAGAGCACTCAATATAACATATAATCAAAACACATGAGGAATGTAGGAAATCAGAAAGAAAGTTATCAAAAAGAAAAGGTAAACTTGAACATTAGAAAGATGTGTCAAAGAAAAACCAGCTTACATTTACGAGGCATATTCACAACTTTTGCTGTTACCCCATGTATATCACCTCCTGAGAATCTCTGCAAAATTCTATATAAATATGATTATGCTTGAAGATCCCATGTTCCTAATTCATCTTAGTGTGAACAAATAACCAACAACTTCCAGCATAATAGGCACCATATTTCTTAATCATTTTTCAACAGGGTTGTGGACAATAAGGCCACAACAACAGACACAAGTATTCCATCATCATATAGGTTACATTTCCAATTATACTATCATTTACTACATAAATGACAGCAAAAAGTTCATGAACATATAACCAACAACTTCCAGCATAATGG
>ML808101.1:96369-123712 GCA_009831015.1 Picea engelmannii | reverse complement strand
TAACATTTACAAGCAGTTTGTGCAGGTCACTTGGACAAACCACCAGGGCAGGTTACATCCGAAGATGGTCTTCTATGTTGAGTACTTCATAGACGTGGGGGATGGACTCATTATCCAACCCCCGTATGCATCTCAACATTGGGCGCACTCTCTTCATATCTCCTAGGTCAGCTCTGAGTGGGCTCACATAGACTTCATATGGAGACGGACCACTAAACTGTATAGGCAAAGAGGATCTGCCAGTTGTGTCATCTTCGTGAAGTTGAGATAGAGGAGCTTTTCATATTCCACTCTCCCATTTATTACGAGATCCGTGGGAGATTGCATTGCTTGCTCAGGGGGATCCAAACCCTATCACATTTCTTTCAATACTCGGACCAAAGATGTCTAGCCCTTTACATGCAAGAGGCCCTCAAACTTCGTGCCCATGTACTCCAACCTCCTCCCAAACCAAATCTCGCTCACCCGAATACTTCCTTCTTTACCATGCTCCCATCAGCTAGGGGCACCAAGAGACAGACTAATAGCAACATTTCCTCTAACTCCAGATCAGTGCAAACCTGAGGGACCATCCCCCTTTTCCAGAGACATTGCCAAGCCAGATCCCTTACCAATAGGCAAACGAGATCACCTAGACATCAGCGGCAAGTTGCTTCTTTCAAACAACAACACAGTAGGCAATCCAAATCTTCCCCTAGCTCTTTCTCGAGACACTATTCTATCTTGATTTTTCTTCATTCTTCCTCGGATGTTGGGAGAGATAGATCTAGTGGACCATGATCTAGTCCCTGGATCCTTTCCCTCTGCACATCTCCCTCCCATTGCGATCGCCCGCACTTGGAGTCAAGGGTTTTCCATGTTTTAGCATAGACCTTATGCTTTACTTTACTTCTTGTTCTTTGAATAAGAGACCTTTTGGTACTCCTTCTTTGTATCGACATCATTGTACTCAGTAGTACCATTGACCTACTTTGTGGTAATTTGTTGGACATTAATATAATTATTTTATCTTATCAGTATCCATGAGCAAACTTTGCATATTTGTGTCTAGTGGTTTAGATTCACATGGATGTACATGAATATATTTTTTTAATCAAACTCTGAATATTTTATGTATTTTTTGGTCATCTGATTTTTTTTCCAATTCGGACCAATTTCTAATTCTTGGGTCTGCCAATCCAGTTCTAATAACATTGTTCCCAAGACAAGATTACCAAGCCTTTAAACCATAGAGAACAATGATCAAAAAGATGCATCTTTGATAAAATATCCTAAAAAAGGAGTTCAAAGCATTGACACTCTAACATCACTAAAGATGTATATCTCTCACACAATCGTAATTGAAAAGTTAGCCTCAAGCTAAACAACGAGCCTATTAAATTAACAACATATAAGTTTCAGAATAAGTAATCTCGATTAGCCCCCTTCGAAGAGAAATGAAGTTTTGACAAAGTAACTGTCAAGTTTTACTAAGATTAACAATGAATTAGTAAAAATCACAAAATTGAGCTAAGGAGTTTAGTTGTCTTTGCAAAGTGTAATGTGCCCCAATAACCAAATAATATAGAACATATTTTAAACATTGCATCCTTATAAAGGGATGCGTCCCTACACATTCCATGGTATAAACACTGCATATAAGTATTTTTTTTCAAGGAAAAACACCTAGGGAAACCCAAGGGATGCTTCCCCACATTCATGGATGGCATCCATATTAAACCAATCAACAAAGATTAATGCACCTCACCGAGGAGGATTCAAACAAGGGACTTGCTGGCATGGAACTAATGAAATGCCCAACAACGTTGGCGACAACCAATTGAGCTAACCCATTGGGATATACACTTATGCATTCTTTAAAATCCCCTATCAATAATGTTTTATACATTCAATCCATTTATTGTATACATTTACTGTCATGAATCCTTTTAGTTATGTTCAAATGACATAATAAATCAAGATACAAGCCTCAAGCTCTTGTACCACAAAAAATCCAAGGGATGCTTCCTCACATTCTTACATGGCATTCCAAGTAAATCTGTTGGTGTAGACTAGTGCACCTCACCTAGGAGGGATCAAAACCAGGCATATGTTAGCACGGAACTAACCAAATGCACAGCAACATTGACAACAACCAACCAGTTGAGCTAATCCCTTGGGCTATACACTTACGTATTCTTTACAATAATCTACCAACCATATTTTATACATTTAATATATGTATCAATGTATTTTATACTGAATAGCATCAATTCTTGACAAAGTGGGTTGGTCAGTTATGCTGCAGAATGAATATAAACTAGTGAACATTGACTGGAGTCAATTGATTGACAGTTGAAGAGGCATTAGAAGTTAGTGGCGAAATCCTAAATTGCAAGCGCTGTACTATCACTTAATCAGTTCAAAACGTGAGAGAGCATCTAGATGATGCTCTTAATGACCGGAGAAAAGTCAAGATCCCTTGAATTAAATTTGTTGATCATGATAAAGAAACTCAGAGATCAGCTCCAACAGATGTTGACGCCCACAGTTCAGACAACTATACAATTCTCAACCCACCAAGCAAAGATGTAGACTATGGAGGTTTCTAATCATTTGCATATTTCTGGTTTTATTTCTGTCTCTGATGTAAGCAAAGCTATGCAGCTATTCTCAACTCAATGTGAAAATGGCTACTCTTGCTTATATTTCTGTTTTTAATGGAATCTATGCAGATTTCTAACAATCTCTCTGAGTTGAAGTTCAGTAGAACATCTATAAAGTTTTAAATAGTAATAAGTTTGCTAATTAAAGAGTTAAAGTTTTAAATAGTAATAAGTTTGCTAATTAAAGAGTTAATAATGCTGATTTTGCAACCCATGATAATCACTTGCGAATTGCCCAAATGTTTGCATTTTTAGTATTGAAAATCCAATGCTGCAGTAGTCGTGTACTCAGGTGGAAACAAGTCCTACCTAATTATTAAAAAAACCAGAGTGAACTAAATGACAGGGGTTGCATCCATCCTTACATTTTATATGCATCTGCGCCAGTATAGCCTGTAGGCTTGGGTATAGGGAGCAAAACCTGAACCAATTCCCCAATTCAAATAAATTAAGAGATTTTCATTTACCCCGCCAACGACATCAAGCATCAATGTCAACAACATCAAACTCTCATCCGCTGTTACCATACTTACCTCTCTATTTACCCCAAAGATTGGACAGTGGTGACCAAGTATATCGTGCCAATTAGTTCGCATCTATTCACAAGCAAGCAAGGAAGACCAAAAATAAGTGGGAATGGATTGAAAATGAGCGGTATGGAAATGTAAAATGCAATGTAATGTGGGATGAGATTTATCTACTTGTTATTGTTATCATTACCGCATGATATTGGCCCATCCTGCTGGTGGGAACTAGGTCTCCTACCCTGTATGATGCAGACGCCATGCCCATCATTCCAATCACCACCACCAGTTGCAACAGCATCGTCATCGTCGGCATCCCCGTGACCTGACCCTCGAATGAAACCCTCCACAGAACAATACTGGAGAGGAGCAGTAATTGAGGCCTATTTTTAAATTAAAATTTCAGGTAGACCGTAAAGAGTTTATGTGATTTAGTCACCACATGTAAAATGTCATTTAAATGTGGAGTGGGCAGCCTATTTCTCCCCGGTTTTTTTCGGATCGTCTTTGTATTTGTTGGGTTTTTGGGGAGTTTTCCACGGTACTTTGCGACATTCGAAGTTTGTAATTTTAAAATAGTTTTATTGAGGGGTAATAACTGAAATGGTTATAAAGTAGGCATCTTATTCTCTTTCTTTAACTTTGGTTAAATTCTTTTTACCTTGGTTCAATTCTCGGTGAGATATTTAATTTGGTGTGATAAAGTTATAAGGGTAGATATGTTAGGAGTGGGGATCTTTCTTAGGTGTGTTTCTAAATGTTTAGAACTTTGCTAAGTCATGGGTTATTGATATATCTAGTTTATGGGTTGTTGGATATATACTCTTGGATTATAATGACAACGAGTTAATTTGATCCTAAACCTAGGGCAAATCATTTCGGCGAGTTACTAATTTCCCATAATTAAAAAAAATTAAAATAATCTAAAGAGTGGATATCATAGTCATTGTTTTAAAATACTACTAACATGGCTATGGTCATTGTATGTTGCTTTGACCACTTTGCAAGGTTAAAGCCTCCACCTTAGTCATTTGTTTGTGTTTATTTTTTAAGAGCAGATAAAAACTACATGTATTAAATATTGTTCATGGATCTGAGTAACATAATTTTTTCATCTCATAGTGTGTTTATTACTTAAATCATAATTATAGGGTATTTAAGACTTTTGATATTAGTTGTTTGATTCAATTTACTTAGATATTTAATAGAAGTGAGAAATGTTATCTTTTAAAGTCATGTCTTTCTGCGAAGTTGGTCTTATATATTAGTTCTATTCATAAATAGTAATGATTACACTGAGGTACTTGGGGACTAGGGTTATTTACTATTCATCATTGTTATAAGTATTTATTTGGAAGTTGACATGGCAATTGTTGGAGTTATTTATTCAAAACAAATATAAGAAGCTATAAAGATTATGGAGATAAGAAAAAGATACAAAAATCATGGAGGATATAAAGAAAAAATAGAAAGATCATGGAAATAGAATAAGGAAATGGTGTTTAATGTGTTTTTTTTTTTTTTTCCACCACAACTATTTATAGAGAGCATTTTAAATTATTGGTGTGATAATGAGCATCATTAAAACAAAGTCATTTTTTCTTTTTCTTTTTTCATACTTATGAAGAATTGTATGTTGTTTGTATAAGTTGAATTAAAAGAAAATATTTAGCATGAAAATAACAAATAAATATTCATACTAAAAAAATCATTCTATATTTAAATCATGTATTTGGGTGAATGCAATGAATGCAAAAAGAATATCCATAATAATCATGAGAAACTACAAGTGAGAAGTAATTGGATTGGTTGTTTATTTTATTCACTAGGGTTGTCTAAGTATAACATGGCCTTGAATACTCAACTCCCAATTTCCTCCAATTACAAAGAACATTGAAGGAACATAAGATCACAACTTTTAACCTTGTCTATTCAAAATTCCCATGAAACATAATCTATGGTAGAAGGGCTTCAACAGATTGACCCCTTGTAGTTATTTGGTTGTAGATCTATGATAAAACCCAAAATGAACGAGAATTGGGTGAAGGGATGGACACACAAAGAATACAAAAGAAGATAAATCAATATGACACATCTTATAAATGAATATGACATAGCCGAGGATAAGTACCAATGCCAATAAGGGAACCCTTCATTACTTTGTCTTTATGTTTAAATACATAAGATAGGTCCCAGACATGCCAACCAACCATTGAAGAGAAGTTGTGTTAATCTTGATCTATCTCCCTACTTATCTCCCAAAGGACTCATCTATCATGAGCCTTATCAATGATAATGCTCAACTTTAATTCAACATTTCTTCAACATTGAATACAAAGCATACTCGAATCGATTATCTACATAGGTTTCTTTTGCTATTTCATCATTTATTTTTTCCTTCAATAAAATTTCCCTTCTCTCCCTATATAGCTTTTAGTTCAAGTATTATCTTGATAATATGTGCCTCTTAAATTAAATGGATGATTCATGAACTAATTATTCGATCATTAAGAGATTATTTTTCATTTTTGAAATATGGTGGTTGTAGCTTCCTTTGTCTCGTGACAAGATTTAATCCTTGTTGTCTTCTCACGATGTCTTGCATTATTTTTTATTATGGATATGCCACATTTAAATCATGTTAAATCAAGTATTCTAAAATTGATTCCATGGGTGGGACCCACCTACCACGTGGCATCCTGTTATTGGCTCCTTGTTTCATTACTTTAGCTCCTAGATTTTTCCCACTTTCCACAACATGGTTAGGTCAAATAAGTACTTTATATGTGGCGATGGCCCAAGGTCAACCATGTTTTTCATCTCATTTATGTCGCACCCCCATAAACAAGCCAGGTAGTCACACTAGGATCAACAACTTTTAGTTTCTTAACTACTTGATGGGAAAATCCCTCTAACCAAGACCACTTACAAAAAAAACATTTTAACATGAATCTCATATGGCTTCATAGCATGGGCCCCACCTGCCACATGGTGCCTTACAACTAGTCCAGATATCTCTAGCAATGCATCTTGTGATTGGTTTGATGATCATGTGTTGGTTCATTATTCACCCACATTAGTCCATTTGTTATGCCATCTAACTTGTTGATGCAATGGTGTGTAGCCATGTGTCTTCTTCTATATATTGAGTATGTCCATGGGCCATAGGGATTATAGAGTATTAGGCATTAGAAGTTTTTGGATGCCTTCAGGGATACCCTACAAAGGTTGAACCACCAAGAGAGAGAAAAAGAGACTAAGTGTTGGGTTAATCTTAACTCAATCAAAGAGTGGTTAGATTAATCTTGAATTGGTCAATGATGGGTTTACCATAGGTAGTTTACGATTCCATGGTATTGAGAAGCTCATTTAAAGGCTTGGTGTTCTCCTTTGTAAGGTGCCTCGAATCAATGATGGTGTTGGCTAGATTGGCCACAACTTGAGCAAATTGGCTAAGGAATTAATGAAGATATTTTTTGATCTGGATTGGATCATTATATTATTTGTCATCTATTCGATGCTTTCAGAGTGGAAAAAAATGGAGGAATTAGCTTGTAGAGTCATTTTAGTGGCAGGTCCTGGTTTGGAAAATTATGGGAAAATTGGGGTCCAAAACCTTCAGGAGCCATTTTGAGGCATCAAATGGCATTTTGGGGGGTTAAAACTTTCTCATCGAAATACGAACCCCATGATGCTATCCTACACATCGATACCTTTCCAATGGTGCAAAAATTGCATCAATCGGAACACGTATGCAAAAATTATGCCTCTTGCAAGTTGACCTGCCATGTTGACCACCATGGTACGAGAGGATGCCACGTCAACCCTCGTTACTCATGCATATGGAGCTAGCCACATATGTGATTTCAAGAAGACTCTAAAAGGTCTAAAACCCTATCACATTTGAGAGTTGAGGAAATCAAAAACCTACCCCTAGATGGCTATCAGGCTATGTTAAATATTGGGCCACTGGGAGGAGAAGGGGTTCCATTCTATGTTATTGTATTTTGTTCCATAGCAGAGTACAACAACTGGGAGTGGGAAATTAGAGAGCATAATAGAGGGGGTAATGTTCTATAGTAGCCTAACAAGCCACGGGTCTTAGGTAACTCCATAGAGAGTGCCTTCTCCTTTGTACTTGCATTATTTCCATACCAGAGAAAATAGAGTAGAGCAACCTCACCTTCTAGCTGGGTTTTCTCTCGTAAGGGTTTCCCAGAGAAAATCTTTGTGCCATTTTGTGGATGGTGTGATTGCATTTTATTGTTCTCTATTTTCCACATTTTATCGATTTCATGCATGAGCAAAAAATCAATAACAGAATATTATGTAAATCTAAAGGAATTTAACCTTCATAGGTAGATATTGATTTTATTTATCAGATCTATTATGATGAACTATTCCAATGGAATATCCATGACAATTTGTAGATCATATTGGTATCAGAGCAAGTTTTCTTTTAGGTATTTGTGGGAAGTTGCAGGATCTAGGAATTGGCTTAAAGAGAAGTCATAGAAACCCTAGCCGTGGTAGATGAGTATGTTCAAAACAACCCTCGAGATCCAACAAAGGAGAGATTTGAGAGGTTGGAAGTGCAATTCATCGACATTAGTTGCAATATGAACCTCTTCATGGTGGCTCTAGCAAGCAAGCTCGGACCGTTCAGAGATGATGGAGGCTCTAACTCAAAGATCAGATCAGAGGAGAAGTCAGGAGATCGAGAAGACCAAGGAAAGGAATCGCGGAAAGAACCCGAGAAAGAGCAGTTGAGTTCGAGTGTCGTGAACCCTTCAGAGTCACTATTCAAGATGAAAGCAAAAGTGAACATAAATCCATACCAACGTGAGATAGATGCATTAAAATTGAATCATTGGTTGCAACAACTATAAGTTTATTTTAGCATTCACCATATAGATCAAGAGTAGAAGATTTAATTTGCTAGATTGAAGCTAGAGGGCCATGCTTTAACATGGTGAGAAAGCCTTACAAAAACACTTAGGTTGGAGGGTGATCCACCTGTAACTAGGTGGGAGGACTTCAAAACCCTCATCAAGTCTCAATTCTACCCTATCGGGTATGTAGAGGACCAATGGATCTAATGGCACTACTTCAAGCAGAGGTAGGGACAAAGTGTAAATGAGTACATCATTAGGTTTAGAAAGATGGCCATCACGTTGGGTATCTCTTCCAAGAACCCAAATGTACTCCTTGAGTATTTGGGGGGTTTACATAGTCATCTACGAAATTAGGTGATGCTCTTCAAGCCTAGGACAGTGGAAGAGGCATGTGTGCATGCATAATACTTGGAAAACATAGGCCAAAAGAAAGGGCATCCAACAATTACAAGCAGAAAAGATCACCAAGAAGCTTCCAAGGAGGGGAAGAAGAAGTGGAAAGGGGGAAAAGATAAGAAGACAACAACCACTACACATTTGTGCAAAGCTCCCAGCAACCATTGCAATCATTGTAACATTAATTTCCACATCAAGGAAAAATGTTGGAAACTACATCCAAAGTTGAACCTGAAGAATCGCAAGAAGGACAAAAAGAAAAATAACCTTCTAGCCACATATTCAAACAATTAGGTTGAAAGTAGCTTGAATGTGGATGAAAATATTATCTACACATTTGTGTAGAAGGAGGTGAATTTGAGTAGCCTTCATCACCGGGAAGAGTAGGACATGACCAAGCTCTTCCACATCAAGGTTCAGGTCAAGAAGACTAAGATAGATGCTTTATTCGACTCTGGTTCACAGGATAATCTCATAGCAGCAGATCTGGTCAGAAAGCTTGGATTGGAGGTTCACGATCATCCTAGCCCCTATCCATTGGGTTGGGTAAACAAGGATGCAAAGAACAAGGTAACAAATCAATGCAAGGTTAAATTTGTTGTAAGTGTTAATTTTATAGATGAGGTAAAATTGGATGTAGTACCACTAGATGTATGTGGCGTAGTGTTTGGAAGCCCCATACATATACATGAGGGATGTTATCTTCATGTGAAAAGCTAATTAGTATTGCCTCATCAAGGACATGAAATCCTTCATCATCAACGCACACAAAGACAAATAAAAATTTTCACTGGTAAGTGCCAATTAAGCTAAGAAATTGATTAGTTCTATCAAGAAGTACGTTTTATTTTTTCTAAGAGAAAATCAGTCTCGTGAAGAGTCGTTAAAAGTAAAGACACCCCTAGAAGGGTGTGCTAAAGAGCAGAAACATCAATTCGAGGAGTTGCTACAGGAATACAAAGGAGTGTTCCAAGAGCCTAAAGGGTTACCACCTAAGAGGGAAGTGGAGCACAAAATCCAATTATTTCCAAACTCCCCCTTATTGAATATTGGGATGTATAGACAATTCATTCTTGAAGCGAATGAAGTAAAGAAGTAGTTGCAGTAGTTGTTGGAGCAAAGTGTGATTCAACCAAGGACCTCACCTTGTGGGTCACTCGTCATAATTGTTCCCAAGAAGGATGGGGCTTGGAGAATGTATATCGATTACAGGGCATTTAACAAGATTACATTGAAGAATTGGTACCCTCCACCCATGATTGATGATCTATTGAACCAACTGTAACATGCCAAGTACTTCACTAAGCTAGATTTGAAATCAGGATATCACCAGGTACAAGTCAAAGAAGAATATACTTGGAAGACTACCTTCAAGACAAGGCAATGTTTGTATGAGTGGTTGGTTATGCCATTTGTATCATGCAACTCACCGAGTACATTTATGAGACTAATGAATGATGTTTTACGCCCTTATCTAGATTCATTTGTTATTGTCTATTCAGATGGTATATTGGTTTATAGTGCTACTTGGGAGGAGCACATCTCACATCTTATGCAGGTGTTAGAGACCCTGAAGAAGCACCGACTACTAGCCAATCTCAAAAAATCTGAGTTTTCCCAACAATATTTGGTGTATATGGGGTATGTGATTAGTGGAGGCGAGCTCGAGATATATCCCGCCAAGATGGAGTCCATAATGAAATGGCCAGTTCCTGTAAATTGCACATAAGTTAGGAGCTTTGTCGGGGCAACACAATACTTGTATAAGTTCATGGCTTTGTTTTCAATAGTAGTTGCACCACTCCATGCAATAACAGTTGGCAATAAGAGTTTTTAGTGGGGGAATAATCAACATAAGACCTTTGATGAGCTAAAAAGAGAGATCAGTCAAGCACTAGTGCTCACACTACCAAACTTGTAGAAGCCCTTCGAAGTGTAGATAGATGCAAGTGGGTATGCCATGGGACCAGTCTTGATGCAAGGAGGAAGGCTCGTCTACTATTATTCTAAAGTATTTCATGGGGTGACTCTCAACTACCCTACCTATGACAAGAAGCTTTATGCCTTAGTACAGGCTGTCAAGAAGTGGATGCATTATTTGATGGGCAAGGAGACCATCATCCACACAAATCACCAGTCACTCCAATAATTCTAGGCCCAAAGTAAGTTACAACAAACTAGGCACTACAACTAGATGGGGTTATTGCAGCAGTTTCATTTGGTCATAAAGTATAAGAAGGGTAGCAAAAACTGGTAGACATGCTTTCAAGGCCACCCACATCCATGATTACAACTTTGGGAACTTTGATGCACATGGAGCCTTTTACCCATTATGCATACAAAGAGGCATACACAGAATACAAGGACTTCAATGATGTGTTTTAGTAGCTACAAGGCCAAATTCATATAAAAGAAGGTGATGACAAGGTTGGCTATCATTTCCAGAATGGTTTATGTTATCGCGAAAACTGTAGGTTGGGAAAAGCCCAACCCAATCCACTAGATGGTGATAACGGTGGGAGAGTTTACCCACTGTCACCTCAGATAAACCCTCCCTCACTTTAGTGAAGGAAGAATCCAAAACAAGGGGGGAGTCATGAGTGACCCTAGGGGGGAAATGAGATGGAAAGTGATACTTATGAAGAGGTTCCCCTGTAGGTCAAGTTGATAAGTAAAATATGGCTTGGTAACAAGTCTCGAGAGTGGTTTAAGGTTTCCAAGTCTTTGAGTACCCGCAAAGAGTGGTTGTACCTTCTCAAGACACAAGAAAACACAATATACAAGCTAAATGATCAATGGAAAAGCAAGTTAAGCTTGATGTCCCTATTTACAGAAGTAAAAAAGAATATATATCAACAAATAAATGATAGTTAAAAGTTGCTAATAAGATGTTAAAAGTCTAGTAAATGATGCAAGAGATAAGCTAGCAATTACTAGAATAACTAAAGTATGAAAGCATAAGACTTTAGCAACAAAACAAGGAGGTTGTAAACAAGTATTGCAGAGATATATTATCAACCTTATGGTTGTAGCAAACTATTGCTACAACATGAAATTTCAACCCACGAAAAGTACAAGTAAACCACCCAAAAAGTGTGTTGATATTAGTAGAGTATTATGGCAACTTGTTAGCAAATTTTAATGGTTGAAATGTGAGTTATGAATCGAAAAGAGATTTGTTGCAGCCCTAATGGCTATATCTTTAATTTAATTATAGCTCCAAGATGACTAAGTAGACTAAGATCACCTAGAGGCTTTAGCAACCTCGAAGCATCAACAATAGATTCCAACTTGAACAATATTAATATCTCACTAAATCACATTTACCAATGCAAACTATTTATTTCTCCGATGCAAACTTCAAATTAGTGCCTTTTAAAAATGGGTGAATGGAGTCTTGAAAGCATGAGTTAGATCAAAAAAATCCCCTAGGGGTGCAAACCATGTTACTCCCTAGGATATGCAAATCAAACTAAGGTAAATCAAGGAGGGTGTACACCCTTGTACTCCGCCTAGCAACCTTGCAACAGAAGACTTGTAAACTAGCAAATGAGATGAAGCTTAATGGAGAGTGTATGCACTTATACTCCTCCTAGGGTTTCAACCAACAATAACCATGAAAAGAGCAAGAAGAATTAACAATTTCAGATTTTCCTTATCAATTTCAAGAGAGATGCAAGAACAAATTCTAGTTCACCAAGAAAATTACCATTCATAAGCAAGAGAAGAAGTCTCCAAGAGGTGTGCACCACCTTAGCTCAATAATTCACCAAGGGATATCACCAAAAATCATTTGCACAAGAGAGAGATACCAAAATGCCCAAGTAGGGCGCAAATTTTAGCCACTAGCCTTCTCACAATGGGAGAGCTATGATGAAAATGAGATAGAAATGATCTATGTTTATACAAATCCTACTAAAAGTGTCTATCCACTTAATTTGAGGGTAAACCACAAAGTAAGGGGTCAATAACCCTTACTTTTCCCCTTTACATTATAAAATTCAATTTAACTTTTAAAAATGCACAATATAAACCATAAAGTGACGTCTTCCCTCTTCTATGGTGACATTTTGGCACTTTTGCAAGTCGTTGGAGTGGAAAATGACAGTCATTAGGCCCTCTAGGGCCTCCCTCTCACGTGCTAGTCCTTTCTCCTCAAGTTCAAAGCCTCGTCCATCAAAACATGCCAAGTGTTAACTCAACGAACACCACCACCCCAACCCTAGCCCTAGGGTGACTCCACCCCAACCCTAGCCCTGGGGTGACGTCAACCTCCAAAAAATTGATGTTTTAGCCTCAAAAGCAAACCGTTGGGCTAGAAGAGGGATGGGTTAGGTCCTCCAATGTGTCTCCTCAAGCCTCCAAAGTTTTCCATCGTCTTCCACTGTGTGGGTCATGGTATCCAACCTGTGGGCTTCAAGCCCTAAGGAAGCCCAAGCTAGGCTTATTCCTCCAAATCTGTCCTCCAACTAGGTCCTGCAAAGACAATGAATATGCCCTCCAAGGATCTTAAGTCAAATGCATCAATATAAGTAAACCAAATCAATAAAAGAGCCATCTACGCATATACATCCATACTACCTCATCAAAATAAACAAGTGCTCAAATACCCTATGCAATTTTCCAAGTTTAGGTATGGGAGGGTTGACAAAGCGACCTATTGCGTGAATCATACCTCAAGTTTATGATTGTTTCCCAAGTGGATCCCTTTCTAGGTCATGTGGAAGAAGTGACATGGATAGGGGAAACACTCTTGGGCATGAGGTTTGTGACATACAAGGGATCATAGTATCTCACCTATGGGTGCCTTTGTAGAGGGTGTGATGCACCTTCGTTTTCAATGCAACCTTTTTCCAAGCCCACTTATTTACTTTTGTTTTTTTAAGATGTTTCCAAGTTGAAGCCAAGGTGGGGCTTATACCTAAGCTTGAAAAATAGTGCCCACCTTGACTCTACCTTGGTCACATTATGCTTCCCCAAGTTGAATTCATGTGTGGGGCTTCTACCTAAGCATGAAAAACAGTTCCCACGCATGCCTCACCTTGGTTGGCATTTTGCATTAGTTATTTTTTACGAATCCCATTAGTTTCTTATGAGAGACTCATTGTCCTCAGGATCCCTGGGTGAGCATCTAGAAGGTTCATGATTTCCTTTTATCTTTTTCCAGCTACAAGCCTCTAAGCCTTTAGCCCCTTCTTCCCATGAAATGAGGAACAATCCCTTCTTGGGTCAGTGCACCTGAAAATCCCAAAAGGTAAGGAGATGAGGGGATGAAGTGTGGAAAGTGACAAGTATCATCGTGGATGGCACAATGACCTATCAAGAGGACCTCCTAGTGGAAAACCTATCCCTAAGGGTGACCCACTTACTAGGGCACAATGTCAACCACCAAAGTGAAACAGGGCAAAGAGCTTAATTTCCTAGCAGACATTACACAATCAAAAGCAGTTTAAAATGTAATAAACTCAAATTCCTCAAATATTGAAATGATACTCATCATAATACCCAACTTGTACCTCATGGAGCAAGAACCAATGTCTTCTAGAAGCCAGTTGATGTGGTGGATACCCTCATGATGAACCTGGAACTGTGGTGGTGAAGCAAGTCTTTGTCTGTGCAAGTGGACATTGTTGGTCAAGTTGTCTCTCGGTACTCCATGTCTGCAACCAGAGGGCCTCAAGACATCATCTCCTTAGTTATCCCTAGGAATTGGGGATAACAGTTTACTCCACAAGCTCGACAAGCTATGTGTTCCTAAAGGTGAATGATTGCAGCTTATCAGAGAGGCTCACACCTCCAAGCTTGCAGGACATTTTGGTGTTGGGAAGATAATTGTCAACTTACAAAGGCATGTGTATTGGCCCAAAATGCAAGAATATGTAGTACGATATATTAGAGGATGTATACTTTGTTGTATCAACAAGCCCAACAATAGGAAGCAAGGTCTATACCATCCCTTACATGTACCCACTCGACCTTAGGAAAACATTTCCATGGATTTTGTGGGAGGGTTACCAAAAGCTTGGAAGGGACATGACTATTTATTTGTTGTAGTTGATAGGTTCAACAAGATGTGCATTCTCATGCCTTGTAAAAAGTCCACCACTGGACAAGAAGCAACAAACAAGTTCTTTGAATATGTCTAGGTGCACTTTGGGATATCAAGGAGCATCATCTCAGACAAAGATACTTGAATTATCGATGCATTTTGGACTACACTGTGAGAGAACATGGACACTAATTTGAATAGGTCTGCAACATTTCATCCACAAACATATGGGCAGAAAAAAGTAGTCAACATGACTTTGGTGACACTTTTGAGGGGTTACAGTAAGAAGCATCCAAAGACCTGGATATGATCTATATACAACACTCTTATAACATAGCAGTCCACACTTCTACTGGTAAGTCACCTTTTGAAACTTGCTTTGGATGTTTGCCACCTTCACCCTTATATGTTATATATAGACAATAAGGAGGAGTGAGGGAGTACCTCACATGTAATGCATTTAAGTTAGAAAAATTTGTTGAGAAGATCTGTCAGATCCATTTGCAAGTACAAGAGACACTGAAGAAGTCACGGGAAAAGTACAAGGCTAGACATGACCAACACATAATAGAGAGAACATTTAGAGTGGGAGATAGAGTATGGTTACAACTGAATTAGGAGAGACTACATGGTCCTGGTAAGAAGATCAAGGCTCTTTTGTATGGTTCTTTTGAATTATTGGAAAAGGTGGGAGATAACACCTATAGACTCACTCTTACCCCATACATACACATTTACTCAATAGTGAATGTGGAGAATCTCAAACTCTATGAGCTCTCCATGTTGGATTAAGAGGACCAGATCCTACCTTCCATAAAGTATTTGAAACCAAATGCTCAGGAAGAGTTGGTAGAGGAAACAGTTTTGTAGAAGTGGTCTAGAACTACAAGACATGGGTAGCATGACCTTTGGCAAGTGGGGTTGAAAGGACAACTTCCAGGAAAAGCAAAGTGGTACTTCAAGGAGAAGTTAGAGGAAAAATTTGTCACCTCACTCAGTAAAGATTTTGGGGACAAAAAGCCTCCCTAAATGGGGAGGTATAATTTGGACTAGATCATTATATTATTTTTCATCTATCTCGGTGCTTTCAGAGTGAAAAAAATTGGAGGAATAAGTTTGCAAGGTCATTTTAATGACAGCTCCCGATTTGGAAAATTAGGGTCCATAACCTGGCCATTTTGAGGCATCAAACAACATTTTTTGGGGTTAAAACTTCCCTAGCATAGCTTGGACCCCTTGATGCTATTCTACACATCAATACCTTTCAAATGGTGCAAAAATTGCGTCAATCGAAGGTTGTATGCAAAATTTATGGCTCCCGCAAGTTGACCTACCGTGTTGACCACCATGGTATGAAATGATGCCACGTCAACCCTCGTTACTCACACATATGGTGTTATCCTCATATGTAATTTCAAGGAGATTCTAGAAGGTCCAAAACCATATCACATTTGAGGGTTGAGGAAGTAAAAAACCTACCCCTAGATGGCTATCAGACTATGTTAAATACCAGGCCACTAGGAGGAGAAGGGTTCTATTCTATGTTATTGTATTTTGTTCCATAACATAGCATAACAACTAGGAGTGGGAAATTAGAGTGCATAACAGAGGGGGTTAATTTTTTGTAGCAGCCTAAAAGGCATGTTGGCACCCAAAGTTTTGGGTTTATATCGTGCGCACGTGTAAACAAAGTTGTGTGTGCCCATTCCAGTTTTGCACATGCCAAAGCTAATGCACGAGGATTGACAAGAAGAGTGCGTCGGACTGATATTTAATTTTGTGTGCCAGGTCCAAGTCTACCAAATGCGCATTGCTCCAAATTTTGAATGCGCACTAGAAATCAAGAAAACGCACGCTGGAATCAAGAAAGGAATCACTAGGAAATCTCCCCAAATGATTAATGCCAACAACACAAGGGAATGTGGAGCAGACAAAAGATGAGTCGACAAAGAAGTTAAGACTACCTCAATTCCATAAAGGGGATGTGAAATGTAGGGAGGTGGCAAAAGCATGCAAGAATGTTAGTTAGTAGAGCAAATGAAGCATGATCGACAAAGAGATAATTCCATAGTTGAGAAGGCTATAAAAGGAAGCAAGGACGTTAAAGAAGAGGTTTTTGTTGTAGTTGTTGTTGGTATCGAGTGATTCACTGTGTCATTACTGTGGTCTTTTGATGAAGAGCTCACTCTGAGTCTTTGTGGTATTGTAATGTTGTAATGCTTCCAATTGTAAGTCTGAGTCTATCATATGTCTAAGCTCTGAAAGGATGTGCATGGTGCAATGTATTGTAAATATGGAGAATTATCTAAAAAGGACATGAGACTTTGTTGCTGTGAAGTATGTTTTGTTGGATGTTTACCTGTGTTTGATGGAACGAGGAGAATAATAAAGCTACAATGATTATGCTAAATGAGGTGTTTCCCAGGTGGTATTTGGATACGTGTCTGTATTGTTTTTGCATATTAATAGTAGTAGAATTCTAGCTATGGAATGCCTGAATGTCAACCGAAATGGATCTTTGAGTGTTTAGATCTTCATACCCGACAAAAGACTAGATGGTCTTTGTGATCCTCATTGCGTCCCGGGAGAGACTTCCTTTAGCCTCAACTGAATATTGATATGTCGATGCTTTAGGTTTTTTGTTGGTCAACTCTAGACGAACCTTAGATCTTAACCCACCAGTGTTAAAAAGGTCACGCCCAAGGGTGAAATGGACCAACAAATTGTTCTATTGTTGGGACTTGAAAGTCTTGTATTGAATGATGAAGGCGATAAATGAGGTGGTATCCATATTAGGAGGAAATTCAATATTGGTTAACTGCAAAGGAACATGAGTTTGCCCTGCGGGAAATTCTAAGTCTGAGAGTCAATGTGATGAGAAGGAAATACAAGAATCTCTACACTAATATGCATGAGAATTTATTTGCAGGATTTCCTTATTTGTTGTATGAATGCCTGAAAAGGAAAATTGCTTCCAATTTTGCTTTGTGGCCTCTAGAACCAGTGGTTTGGGATCAAGCCACACTTAATAGGCTGAAGACATTGGACAACAAGTGGGCTCAAGCCATTGACTTCTGGTTTGCTCGTGTAAAGGAAGGATATATTATTGAATTTGTTGTGGAGTACACTGATTCTTTCAGTGAGGCTAAGAGAAAGTTCACAGAAGGTCTGAGAAAACGAATGTTGGAAGAAATTTCATTATGGATCAAGATAAAGTTCGTGGAGAAAGGAGAGATCTGCATGGAGTCCGATAGGATGGCTAAGTAAAATCTCCTAGCGCTGGGGGGTGAAAATATGGGGGGAAATGAGGAAGGATATGAATTCATTGAGAAGGATCCAAAAGTTATTGAAATGAGGTGAGGAATGGAATGGACCCATAGGAGGAGAGGAGAGAGAGAGAGAGTCGAGAGATATACAAAAAAAGTTGAGTTGAGAAGGAAAGCGGAACACAGGAGTGCAAGGAAGTTGGTTGGGGGCTCGTGATGAGGAGTTGGGCCTATGATGAAGATAAAATATATCACACTCGAAGCAAGTGCAGAAGACTATGTTGTGCCAGAGAGGAGCATAGGTGGAGGTTGGACCGCGAAGAGGTGCGACACCAAAAGTAGGGTGTCTACTGGGGATGCCAGTAGTAGTAGTGGTGGTGTTAGTAGCAACAGGGGCCCCGGAGATGAAGTGTGAGCCCCTTGGTTCTTGTAGAGTGCCACAACCACAGAGGAAGATGAGGTGCATAGTAGAGGTGCAAGAAAAGGAGAAGAAGATGGAGGCTCTCGTAGTGGTGGGGGAGGAGAATTGGCAATTGTAGATGTTCTTGCATGGTTGCAGGTAGGCAACACTATGGGTCATCTCATAGGGAAATTTAGAAGAAGACAGACTTACCCCCCCTTTGAATCACACCCCTTGCGTGTTTGAAATGAAGAAGAGAGAACAACAAATAGTGAGGCGATTGGACTAGGAGAAAGAATAGAAGGAGATAGAAGAGAAGAGACGAGTGAAGAAGAAGGCAACGTCAATGCTACTTTACCAAGAAAGTAGCGGTGTTGGGAATCCCAATGCCCAATAGTCAGATAGGAAGAGTTAGTTTGAGGTTGAATATGGCGAATCAGGATAGCACCCTAAGGCTACACATGTTCCATGGAATGGGTACGGATGATGTGGAACAACATTGGTTCATGTGTGAAGCAATATGGTCTGTGCAAAGGATCACATAAGAAGCAACAAAGGTTGTGCATCTAGAAACTACATTCAGGGACAGAGCCTTGGCATGGTACATGAAATACAAGGCCATTGCATCGACGAGATAAGCGAGGTCCCTGACAGCTATAAAAAAGCAAGATATGCTTAGGGAATTCCAGAAACCTAAGTTAGAATCTCAGTGTCTTACCGAAATCAAGGAGATTAAACAGAAACAAGGAGAAACCATGTGGGACTATGACCAACGGTTCAAAATTTTGTTGGATAGGATGATGTTCCAAATTTAGGACGTACAACATAGAGAGTGGTTTATTGCGGGGTTACTTCCCCATATCCGAGTTTCGCTCACCCAGTAGAAGGTGACGACTCAAGTAGAGGCTATGGAAATTGCCATGGGTTTGGAGGATACACCAGGAGTGACAAAGACATCAGTAGGATTGACACAGGTGCAATCACAATTGGCCAATCTGATGATGTACTTGAAAGATATGGCAAATGAAAAAGTCATGCGCAAGCACGTATGGTTTACCACATGTTGATCTGAGGGGAATCACAGGGACAAGTTCCTTGTATATAGTAAGGTCATGTACAACCCTGCTGCCCAAATTTGGAGAAGTATCAAAAGACACACCATACTCCGTTCTGTGTGTTCTCTAAGTCCGTGGGACATGATGTCAATAATTATCGGTCACTCCAGTTGACGCAATATAATACCCACAATGCATTCTAGGTAGAAGAAGAACATAAGGGTGGTGATCGTGGTGGTGTTGAGAGAGGCGGATAACAAGGATGTCCCATAGGAGGATATGGGCGCGGACGTGGACAAGGATATGCAGGAGGGGGGGGAGGTAGACCCCCACTTGTTTCAATTGTGGAGAGATTGGTCATGTATGAAGGTTTTTCACCAAACTACACATGCTTTGTGCATACTGCTACAGTCTTGAGCATGGCATAGAGGATTGTCCCGACTTATTAAAGAAGTGGAAAGAAAAGAAGACGCACTGCAAAATGGTCCATGTGGAGTCGCGTGAAAATAAGAAGAAGGATGAGTAAGTTGATGTATGGGTGATAACCTGAGGTTGAGCAAAGAAAAAAAGGGACATTGAGAAAGATGAGAGCTTGGGTCAAAATCCATAGGGGGAGATCAGGAAGGCAACATAGCCCCCTCCTAAGTTCGATGCTACCCAACAAAAGCAGTTTATGTACGATGCACAAAGAGCCATGGAAGAAGAAAGAGCACGCGAAGAGTTGAAACGTGCAACACAAAGATCACCTGAGGAGGCTCATATCTATGAAGAAGTAGAGTGAGAGACACATAGGTCAATTGAGGAGGCTCAGATCCACGAAGAGGTATAACGGGTGACACAGAGGTCACTCGAGGAAGCTCACACCTAGAAAGAGTTGTAGCGCATGATGTAAAGATCGTTGGAGGAAGCTCGTATGTGTGAGGAGATGCAATGTGAAATGCATGGGTCGATGGAAGAAGCGTGCATATAAGAAGATCTACGACGAGTCGAGAAAAGGGTGATCGAGGAAAAACACCTCGAGGAGTTGAAACATGCAGCACGCAAAGAAGCAATGTGCAACTTGGGTCGCGAGACAAACACTAAAGATCAAGTAAGTACCTTTTTATGTTGTTGTTTAAGATTGTTAAATGATCCCGATACTATAAGGAGGTTGACACAACTGTTAGCTACCTGCATGGGGAAACAAGGGAGGGAGAAAACTGTATCATCCCCACTACCAGAAAGAGGTCTCTGTCGAGTTAGCAAGCAAAAGCGCACAGGGCGTGAATTCAAGATGACATGGATAGAGTCATGTTGGACCTAGGGTCCGATGTGAAAATTATGCCAAAGAAATCCTGGGAGTCAATGGGTAAATTGAGTTTGGTCTGGTCTCCCATCCAGCTACGGTTGGAAAATTAGTACATGATCTATCGTATAGGCCGACTGGAGCAACTTGAGGTGAATACAAAAAGGGTAAAAACAAAGGTTGACTTTGAGGTCATAGAAATTATGGATGACTCTAATCCATACCCTGCATTGCTTGGCATTGATTGTGCCTTTAACAACAATGCAATGATGAATTTGAAGAAGAGGTAGATGTCATTTGAGACGAACACCCTGTGCATAGTCGCACCTCTAGATCCTAATGAGGGAGACATATACAATGAGTCTGTGGATGAGGATGTACGAAGCTCTGTAATTGAAAACATGTATAAGATAATTGGGATCATAGAAGAGTATATCAATCCCACCACAGATGGCGAGTTAAGTTGCGAAGCATGAGTTTATATGACATCGATTACGAAGAAGCCATGGAAAGGTGGCATAACAAGTTGTATGAGGTCTCCACTCGCAGATGTGCGAAGATCACTAAAGCAATGCATTGGATCATATCAAATTTATGCGATGCCCCATGATTTGATGGAACAAGACCAATAGAGGCTTTCCTAGTACATATGGAGAAGGTCATCCCATTAGAAGGGAGGATTCATCCCATGGATGTCATGGTTCGAGGAACACTTGCATGGTGGTGGGTGATACATCGTGCAAATATCTAGGATTGAGCGCAGGTGGCTGAGTTGATAAAGTATGGTTCCAACCTATCGCCGACTTCGAATTGGCCAACAAGTACAGGGGCACTAAAAATCCCCATGAGCACATTTCATTTTGCAAACGACATTGGACTTCCAAGAATATTCCTCCAGCCCAATGTGTCCATCAATTCATTCTTACTATAGATATGGTTCCTAGAAGTTGGTATATTCAAGTGGAACTCAGAAGGAAGACGATGGATTGTACCCATGTAAGTGTACAATTTTTCTCTTTAAATTTTGCTTCATAGTCGAAGATCTGGCTCAAAGAGAGGCCCTCCTCTAGATTAAGGACTTTATATTTCATCGACAGCCAAACGAAGCCACACCGAGGGTAGTATACTCATATCACCAACCAGTAGCAAAAATGAAGGTAGTCCATTTTTGGAAGATTGATGGCGATAACATTGATCATGATGACCCCCAGGGAATACAGGTCAAAGAATCTGAAGGCAAGCACACGCTAAAAGGAAAGGTGGTGGAGATGGATGCATTAGACTACGATCATCCAATTAAGACCAAGAAACACAATATTGGCACAGAGGCAGTGCCCAAAATGGCCATCATTGGAGATTATTGGGATAAGGAGATTGTTACTCAAGTTATCGACCTACTTAAGGAATATGAAGACTTATTTCCCTGCAACTTTTCCAAAATGAAGGGAATTGCAGGATCATTGGGAGCCATGAAAACCTAGCTCAAGTCGGATGCTAAACCGGTCAAGAGGAGGCCTTATCGATTAAATCCCAAATACAAGGAAAAGGTGCGCAAAGAATTGGATAGGATGCTAGATGTTGGAATCATTGTCCCTGTGGAGGAGTCTACTTGGATTAGTCATATGGTTGCGCAACCTAAGAAAACTGGTGACATTCAAATACGTGTAGATCTGAGAAGTCTCAATCGAGCCTGCGTCCACAACCTTTTTCCTACCCCTTTCATAGATGAGGTGTTAGGAAATGTTGGAGGTCGGGAAGTCCACTCTTTTACAGACGTTTTTTTAGGGTATCATCATGTTCATATCATAAAGGAGGATCAATCCAAAACCACCTTTGAAATGAAATGTGGGTCATTTGCGTAAACTATTATGCCTTTTGGCTTAAAGAATGCCCCCTCAGTATTATCCCAAATTGTGGTTGCAACCTTCAAGGAATTTATCCACAAGTTTCTTGAAGTTTATTTGGATGGTTGCACAATGTTCGGTTTATTAAAAGAACACATGCAAGCCCTTCGGTTGAGGCTGGATCGATGTTGTTAGCTCCATATTTCATTAAATTTGAAGAAGTGCATCTTGTGTACACCCTTTGGCACAGTATTGGACCACGTCGTGTGCAAGGATGGATTGTTTGTGGATCAAGCTAAGATTTTCACCATCTTTGATATGGTCGCCCCCACTTCGATCCACGAGTTACGTGCAACATTAGGTGATACAAGATATTACCGATGGTTTATTCATAATTATGCCAAAATTGTTACCTCGTTGGAGAAGTTTTTGCGCAAGGATACTAAGTATCATTGGACACTGGAATTCCAGGAAGCCCCATACACTCTCAAAGAGAAATTCGTCACTGCACCAATCATGTTTTTTCTTGATTGGTCTAAGCTCTTTCATGTCCATGTATATGCCTTGTCTATCATGTTGGGCGCAACTCTTGTGCAGTCGGGCGAAGGTAATATTGACCATCTGGTATATTTTGCTAGTTGCAAGTTGTCTGACACAAAAAACAATTATACTACAATAGAGCACGAGGCTTGCCATGGTATATGCATTGCAAAAGTTTCAACATTACTTGTTGGGGACCCCTTTTAATTTCTTTACAGACCACTCTGTGCTCAAATATTTGATCAACAAGCCGGTAATAGGAGGAAGAATATGCCATTGGTTGTTTCTCTTTCAAGTGTTTGAATTCGAAGTTGTGCTCAAACCGAGAAAGTACAACATTGGATCAGATCGTCTATCACTGCTTGAGATTGGAGAGGCTAGTCATAGTTTAGATGACGAACTCACAAATGTGCAAATCTTCCGCATCGAAGTAGTTCCTAATCAATTGGTCGAGATCGTTGAATTTCTCATGACAAGATGTGCTCCACTAGGGTAAACCTAGGCTCAGGGCCGTCAACTGGTGAAATGTAGTGCAAATTATTAGTTGATTGTCGGGCAGTTGTATAAGCTAGGTGTGGATGTCGTCTTGCGCAAGTGTGCACTAGAACATGAACGGGATCCCATTTTGTATGAAGCACATGAGGGTATTGAAGGGGGATAGAATGTCGATAAGGTGACAACACAAAAAGTTCTACACGCGAGGTTTTGGTGACCCTCCCTCTTTGCAGATGCCAAGAAATATTGTAAAAATTGTGATGTATGTCAATGAATTGGAAATCCTTGCTGAAGAGATGAGCTCCCATTGTTTCCCATTACAACGCTAGAGCCATTTGATAAATGGGCAATAGATTTTGTATGGCCCATTAATCCTCCTGTGTGCTGGACAGGTGCGCACTACATTATTACAACCACTGAATATCTAACGAGATGGGTTGAAGACATGCTAACTTAAGACTGTACAACATAAACAATGACACAATTCATTTTTGAGAATGTGATTACCATATTTGATTGTCCATGTGATCCAGATTATGCTGAGAATGAAATGAGATACAAACGAAAATATAGCAGAGAACACAAAAATACAGTGAAACCTAACTTCTATTGATGAATAAGATAGAAAAACACTATAGAACACAAAGTGACAGAGTGGAGTATCTTATGTTTGAAAAGAAAGAGAAGTTGGCTATGCTTCATTCGCAACAAGCTTTACATCACACTCCATTGCATGCTTAAGGACCTCCTTCACCTCAATTATATATGAGAGAGTGAGAGGAGAATAATTCCCATGATGCATGTGGGATAAATTGTTCTAAGTTTTCAAAATTCCATAGACATGTAAAACATTAGGACTTCATGGGAAGTGACCCATCCCAGTACTACTCTAGCTTGAACGCGCTTAACTATGGAGTTCTAATGGCATCTCGTGCATTAACATTATGTCGTAGGCATGTACATAAGACCACTAGGAAATCATTACATGATGTATGTAATTAACAAATGGAGACGTCATTACATTACATTCCCCATCAAAAAGGGTGAATACCATGGTTTGTGAAAACCACAAGCTCGAAAACGTTGATTCATTGGAAATTGTGGATGGCCACCGATATCCACCTGGATCACCATGGATGCTAATGAGCGACCAAGGCTCGCATTTTCTCAACGAGACCATTCAACAACTCACTCAGGAGGCCATGATCCATCAACAGAAGAGCACTCCCTATCATCCTTAAGCTAATGGAATGGTTGAAGATTTTAATAAATTTTTAGCATGCTTTAACCAAAGTTTGTAATGTGCAGCGTCATGATGGGGATCAACGAGTCCTCACTGTATTATGGGCCTATCAGACAACTTGCAAAAGGATTACAAAACACACACCATTTAGATTGGTCGATAGTAAAAGAAGTGATCATGCCTCTAGAATTTCTAGTCCCCAGCCTCAGGGTTGCATTGACAACACAAATGATAGATGAACAGTCCCTTCAATGCAGATTAAATGAGGTCATGGAGCTCGAAGAGGATAGTAGGATGGCAGGATTCAACCAAGTGGTTAAAAGGTAGAGACAAAGACATGGTATGATCGCAACATCCGCCAGAAAATCCTCGAGCCTAAATCTTTTGTTTTGTTATATGACAAAAAATATTTACAACACCCTGGCAAGCTACGTATGCATTGGTTGGGTCCTTTCCGGCTAATCTACATCAATGAAGGAAATGTCGTCAAGCTGGCTACATTACAAGGAAAGCCACTTAAGGGACTTATTATTGTTAGTAGGTTGAAAGTGTAATATGACCCGCAGGGGTTAACCATCACTCAACCTCCTGTCTCAGTCTTGGATTTCAATAGTATAGGGTTAGCGTAGGATGTATAACATATTGCATTATACATAGTTGATCCAAAATGGATCTAGAAAGGCCTAAAAATCAAAGTTCTCATAATCAGACAAAACCAACACCATTGCATAGGGCTCGTCGTGCTAATTCCGACCATATATTTTTTTCCCGAAAATGGACACCGTATGCGGAAGTTATTGCGATTTGAAGTTCAGGTCAAACAAGCAAAAAAGTGAACGTCAACAGGTCAAATTCAACTAATGATGTCAGAAGTACATCATGATGACATCAACAAGGTGACATGGTAGATCAATGAGCTAACACGTGTCAGTCAAATTTGGTATTTTCGGGCTAAGTTGGCACCGTATGGAAGTAACAGGTGGCATTGTACAGAACTGACACATGGTATTATATAGAAGTGCCACGTGGAAGTACAGATGTTGACGTGGCAGAGTGACATGTGGCAATACAGATGATGGTGTAGCACTGTATAAACGCAACATGTGGCAGTACAAAAGGATGACATGGCACTGTACAGACGCGACATGTGGCAGTATAGAAGGCCGACGTGGCACCGTATAGATGACACATGGCAGGTTTTGGTTGGCTGATGGGGTCGTACGAATGACACATGGAAAGTGACTGGGCAAGCTGACGTGGTCATACAAATGACATGTGGCAACTGACTGTGCAGGGTGATGTGGCTCGAGCCAATGACGAGGTGACACGTGGCCCAATGAGGAGGCGTCACGTGGAACCTTCTAGAAGGCCAAATCTCACAGTTCCACCAAATCTAGCGGCTACCACCAAATCTGGAGGAATCTCGTTAAATCTAGCTAACTGTCGCTAAATTTGGTGTAGTCTAACTTATTTAGTCGGGCACGAAAATCGAGAAAAAATAGTTTTTTATCACACGGATCGAGTTTTTTTTGCATTCGAGTAGCCGAACAAAAAAGTACTTCCAGATCCCAAGGTGTCGAGCCAAGCATAGCCGACTTCATACTCAAAAGTCTCAAAGTTTCTTGTTCCATCCAATGGTGATATTTGTTTATGTCCATAAGTTGTAGATCTGAAAGGTGGTTTCAGGAGCTGTTATGTAAGCCTTTCTTTTGTATTCTTAAAGCATTGAAGATTAATAAGAAGCCTTCGCCACTGAGACAAAGGCCCGAAGACATAAGCAAACTTGTGTCGAACTCTGTTATCAAGATTGGTGTTATGGTTTTATGTTTTTACTTCTTATATGGCTCCGACATTCTTTCATTAAGCTTCTTCTTTTAATTCCTAAATGGTAAATCAACTCATGCATAAACTTAACCACAGTCTTTAAAAGATCGATTACAGATCAAGTGGTATCATAGCAGGTTGACAGTTGGTTGTTTGAGTTTGCATGATTACCACGAAAAATCTAAGTTGTGGTGAATGAGAGCTTGTAAAAGGAGATCTAGAGATTGGATCAAGAAAGAGGACATTTCAAAGTGAGAAGATGGCATCGGAAGGACTTTCTCAAATAGAAAGAAAGTTTCAAAGAACTTTCTTTGCCATGTCAGAGATGGTAAAAGTGTTGTATGATGATTACTTGGAACGGAAGAGACTGGTTCAAGGGGAATCTTTAAAGCAATCCAAAAGTGAAGAAGGAGAGGACCCTCCTAAAATTCTTCCTTCACCTCCTTCAGCTCCATCTTCTTCTTCTTGAAGTACAAGTTCAACTTCTAGTGCAAGAAAACATTCTCATAAACATAAGCCTGATATGCCATTACTCAAACTTGATATAAAATTTGTTTTACCTATGTATGATGGTGAAGTTAATGTTGGGAAACTTGATAACTAGGTTAGACAGATGGAGGTATATTGTAATGTGCAACAAATCAAAGACGAGACAACTAAAATCAGATTGGCCTCGCTTCGTCTTGAAAGCACAACTCTCATCTGGTGGCAAAGTAATATGCAACATGGAACTTAGCAAGTTGGTAAGATTTTTCCATCATGGCAGGATTTTTTTTCCGCTCTTAGAAAACAGTTCTATCGATTGGGATATAAAGAAAATGCTTTAATTGAATGGCAAAGTCTTAAATTAAGAAAAGGAAAATCGGTGCATGAATATACATA